>PVJN01048041.1:0-15763 GCA_004026805.1 Lasiurus borealis
TGGAGGGTGAGTGTAAACTAACAGTTGCAACACAGTAGCTGGGTGACTCGTCCGGGTGCTGGGCCACCGTGCGGCCACCCGTTCCTGGCGGCTGGGCCAGTTATGATCCCCCTCCTGCTCCTGACCCCTTCCCAGGCCTGGCCTGGGGGGAGGCGGGGGTCACCGCGCCGCCGTGCGTTCCTTTGCGGACGGGGGAGTCACCTCCCTTGCTCCGCCAGCTCCTGTCCAGCTGGGAGCCTTGGCGGAGGCTGCAGGCCCGTCTGTCCGTCCGCCCGTCCGCCCCCGCGGGGAGGAGGGATGCCGGTGAAGACAGGTGGGACGTTTTTCAAGAGAAGCGTCCCCTCGAAGGCCGGGCCAAACAGGAGATGGAGCAGTTCCAGGCCTGGACACGGATGCCGGTCCAGACCACAGCGCTCTCCCCCGGGGTCGGCCGAGACATAGCTGTGAAACCTGCGCACGCAGGTTCTAGCTCAGTCTGAACAAGTCATATGTGTTTTCTACATCTTGGGCCGTCCTTCCCACACCACGCCTTGGAAGATGGCATGGGAAGCAGGGTGGAAGGAGGAGGATATAGAGCGAGCACAGCCAATAGATAGCATGCAGGACACCGCCTTTTAATGCCATACCCAGAGCAGACATTGCTAATCAACCGCAGAGCTGTTTAACATGGAGGCAGAGTGTGGCTTCTCATTTCTTTTTCAAACAGTGTTTCAGGAAGCCAATACAGTGGTACCTTGAGATACGAGTGCCCTAACATACGAGATTTTTGAGATACTAGTCATCGAGCGAGCCATTTTTGCTTTGAAATTCGAGCAACATTTGAGATAGGAGTAATCACTCGGATCGGCTGGCTGCACATGACCCACCAGTTTACCGCGACTCGAGCGTCTCATAGTTTCCCATGCCGCAAGGTGACGGAACGAATTAAACTCGTATCTCGAGGTACCACTGTACCTATTGATTAGAATTGCCAAGCAACAGGATACCACTATCGTTGCTCACACACACACACACACACACACACACACACACACATTACGCATACACATACACTACAGGGTGGGGAAAAAGTAGGTTTACAGTTGTTGGTGTGGGAAATTATACCATGTGTATTCTTCATAAGTGACTTTTACTTTCGTGAATGACTGTGCAGCCCGGCCTGGTGTGGTTCGGTTGGTTGGGCATCGTCCGGTGCACGGGAGTTGCTGGTTTGATTCCCAGTCGGGGTACATGCTCAAGTCTGGGCTTGGTCCCTGGGAAGGGACAGCCGATCGATATTTCTCTCTCCTTCTCCCTTTCTCTTTAAAAACCAATCCCTCGCCAGTTTGGCTCGGTGGACAGAGCGTCATCAGCCTGTGGGCCAAAGGGTCCCAGGTTCGATTCCGGTCAGGGACACATGCCTGGGTTGTGGGCTCAGTCCAGTGTGCAGGAGGCAGCCAATCACTGATTCCCTCTCTTCATTGATGTTTCTCTCTCTCTCTTCCTTTCCCTTCCTCTCTGAAATCAATAAAAAAATATTTTTTAAAAAATCAATAAAAAGCCTTTTAAAAATTACTGTGGAAAATGTAAAAAATGTAGAAAAATAAAAAAAATATATAGGTACCAACTCGATCCTGCAATAAACATTTTAGCTCCACCTGCTTCATCTCTCTGTATGCTTTCTGCTGAGTGAAGCCACCATATCCATAAATAATTCAGCATAGATTTTCAAAAAACATAGTCTACAATATTATCGAAGTAAGAGGACTTTGCTGGTATCATCAGATGCTGAGTCCACATTCAAATTTCCCTCAGAATGTCTTTTTTTTAAAAAAATATATTTTATTGATTTTTCACAGAGAGGAATGGAAAGGAATAGAAAGCCAGAAACATCGATGAGAGAGAGAGGCATCGATCAGCCGCCTCCTGCACACCTCCTACTGGGGATGTGCCCTCAACCAATGTACATGCCCTTGACCGGAATCGAACCTGGGACCTTTCAGTCCCCAGGCTGACGCTCTATCCACTGAGCCAAACCGGTTTCGGCAGAATGTCTTTCTGTTGTGAATTTTCACTCGATATTTCCCCATTGACTTTTAGGGAGAATGGAAGAGAGAGGGAAAGTCCGAGAGAAACATCCATGTGAGAGAAGAACATCGATTGGTTGCCTCCTGCACACACCCCAGCCAGGGCTCCGGCCGGGGAGGAGCCTTGACCGGAATCGAACCCGAGACCCTGTGGTCTGCAGGCCGATGCTCTGCCCCCTGAGTCCCACCGGCGAGGCCCCTCCAAATGTCCTTATAAGAGGACATTCGGACAAAGTGATTTTTGTCCAATGAGACTTAATCACGGCGGTGTGTGTCGGCTGGTCGTTCCATCTCCCGAGCCCTCTCACCTCTGGAGCAAGGCTACCCATCTGCACATGCCACCGGCGTGTCGGAGAGGCATCGACTTGACCCTGTCCCGTGTCCCGGGTCCCGCTGATTGCTTCCGTACGGCGGGAACTTGGCCTCCTGCATTTCCCCTCCACGGGGGTCAGCGCTGCATGGCTGTCTCGTTGGAAGAGAATGTGTCTGGCAGGCGCGTTTCACAGCTGCTGCCGTGTGCGTTTCCTGTTGCCTCAGACCGGCCGGCCGGCGGCTGAGTCTGACGGTCGTCTTCCGGGAGATGCGTGTGATGGCTGGTGGGGGTGATGACAGCCCGCTCTCTGCATCCTGAGGCTGCGAGTTTCCCGTGTGGCTCGGTGGTCTGTGGGGTGACGCTGGGGCTCGCTCCGTGCAGGCATCCAGGTCCCCGTCGGCCTTTCGTCCACGCGTTAGCATCCGCCCGGAACGCTCCTTTCATCGGGGGTGGCGGCAGGATGGCTTCCAGCGGGCGTCCTTCCAGGGAGAAGGGCTCTGGCTCAGAGGGAGGAGGGGGATTCGGTCTGTCTGAAGCCCAGCTCCTCTGGGAAAGAAAGGCAGGGATCACACCTCGTTCTTTCTCTTTAACGAAGGAGTCGCCTTCCTTGGTGACAAGGGAGGTCTTACTGTTTTGAATTTGCGCTTCTCTTTGGAGTATTATCATGGGCATGTGGGGGAGGGGGGTGCCATGATCTGGGGTGTTTTTGATCGATTACAGTTACTCTCTCTGGGGCTCACATTTTCCTAAGTTAAGCCGATGCGGGCGTCTGCGAGCCGGTGGCCGTGTCCTCTGGCTGCGTCTCCGTTTGTCTTCGAGAACTTCCTCACTTGATGGAGCTACCGGTTGCCCCAGGTTTGCACTGGAAATTGCCTGCCCCAGATCCAGAATCGGCCATCTCCCCAAGGAACCCTAGTTCAGAATGGTATTAGGTTCTACTTCACTCAGTGTGGATTTAATATATACAGTGGTACCTCGAGATACGAGTGCCCTAACATACGAGATTTTTGAGATTCGAGCCGTCGAGCGAGCGATTTTTGCTTTGAAATACGAGCAACAGTTGAGATAGTAGTCATCGCGCGGATCGGCTGGCTACACACGACCCACCAGTTTACCGCGACTCGAGCGTCTCATAGTTTCCCACGCCTCAAGGTTACGGAACGAATTAAACTCGTATCTCGAGATACCACTGAATATATATATACACACATCATTGATTTCAGAGAGGAAGGGAGAGGGAGAGAAACATCAACGAGGAGAGACTCATTGATCGGCTGTCTTCTACACATGCTGGGGATTAAGCCCGCAGCCTGGGCATGTGCCCCTGACCGGAACCGAACCTGGAACCCTTCCTGGTTGAGGGTGATGACAGCCAGCTCTCCGATTGGCTCAGTGGGCAGAGCATCTGTGGTCTGCAGGCCAACGCCCTGCCCACTGAGCCAAACCTGCTAGGGCTGGAGTGGATTTTTAGAGAATTAAACACCCGCAGTTCTCTGTGCCACTCGCCGAAAGACAAAATCCGGGCCCAGAACACACCCACCTCCTTCCCGCTTCCCATCATCCTACGAGGAGCATGGAGTAGCGCCACAGTCAGTGCTGAGAGGGGCGATGCATCTACCACCTCGCAGCCAAGGTGTCTGTGCGGGTCCCTGTGTCCTCTGTGTGCCCCCCCTGAGCACGTGAGTGAGCGCCCGGGTTTTCAGCTCACCGGAGGTTCTTTCTCTCTCTCAGTGGCCACGGCACCCAGCTCTCGTCCCGCCCGGTGCGTGTTCCCCATGGTTCGGCGTTAGGGTTTGCGCCGGATGCTTCCTGCATTAACGTGGCAGGAAGGAGAGGTTCCGACCGGAGGGGCCGCCCCTTCTCTGCCTCTTTCCTGGTTCTCTGGCCGGGACCTGGTAGGCGAGGCTGTGGAAAGGGGGAGCTGGGAGCTGGGGGTGGGGGCTGCGGGGACTGAGGGAGGCGTCTGCATCCACGAGGTGAACCTGGGATGGGGGTGGTGGGTGTGGTCGGAGGCCACAGGAAACCCTCAGCCTCATGATGTGGAGAGCTGTCTGTCATCACCCCAACTAGTAATCACATGCATCTCCTAGAAGAGGACAATCGGACCTCATCCACATGTGTGTGTGTGTGTGTGTGTGTGGGTGGGGGGTTTGGGGCGGAGAAGGGGCAGGTGATGGTGAACTACATTGGTCTGGAGCAAGATTCCAGATCTCCTGGGTTCATCTGTGTGGAGGAGGCTGCCTGGAGGAGGTGGCGGGGGCCACAGACGTTGGCCAGGTGAAGAAGGAGGGAAGTCTTCCCAGCAGAAGGGACTCCTTGCTCCTTCCCTCCCAGCTGAGTCCTCTGGATGCCTCAGTTCAGGTGTCGCAGCTCTGAGCCCACAGACTGGCGATGCGGGTAATGCCCTGTGAACCGGGCCTGGTGGGGTTCAGGGGGGCCTGGGATGGCCTCCAGATGACGTGGAAAGCCTGGATGCTGCCCCAACCCCATGGGGGCAGCCAGATGCCACACACAGCTGGCAGCCGGTGAAGGACCCGCCGTCCGGGGGCCGGAAACCCCGCAAGGCAAGGCGACACGTCGGCGTCTGCTTCTCACCCGCCTCCCAGGTGCTGAAGTGGGTGGAGTCGGCGATCCAGACCTCCAAGGTGCACCTGCTGACCACGGACAGCGAGGAGGAGGGCGAGCACACGTGGAAGCTCCCCATCGACCCCAGCCTGAAGGAGGTCACCATCTCCCTGAGCGGCCCGGGCCCCGAGATCGAAGTCCGAGACCCGCTGGGTAGGTGTGCCCCGCCTCTTGGGCCCCCAAGATTAAAGCTGGGAGTCGGGGTGGGACAGAGAGAGAGGCCCATGGTGCCTCCTGGACGCAAGGCTCCGGGAGCAAGGAGGGTGGGGGGGTGCCAGGTGGATGGGGTCCCAAGGTGGGTGAGGAAGCAGGAGGCTGGGAGAAGCAGGTGAAGGGAATTAAGATGGGGACAGTCGCTGAAACCGGTGTGGCTCAGTGGAGAGAGCGTCAGCCTGCGGACTGAAGGGTCCCAGGTTCGATTCCAGTCAAGGGCGTGGACCTTGGTTGCGGGCACATCCCCAATAGGGAGCATGCAGGAGGTGGCTGATCGATGTCTCTCATTGATGTTTCTAGCTCTCTGTCCCTCTCCCTTCCTCTCTGTAAAAAATCAATAAAATAAATTAAAAAAAAGATGGGGACAGTCCTGGGATGGAAGGTCCCCACAATGTCCTTCCCCACGCCTTCTCAGGGTTCCCCCCAGGTGCCTGGCGGGTCAATGAGGGCACGAATTAGTGGCACGCAGTACAGATGGGAGGCTGGGGTTCAGGGAGGTGGAGTGGGTGGTCCGTGTGGTTTGGGCCTTGCCACCTGGCTCCCTGGTGCCCGGAGGATGCCCTGAGAAGCCCCAGGAGTGCATCCCACCCCTGGGGCGGGGGGAGGGGGCGTGTCGAATGAGGGGAGGCCCCAGCACTGCCAGAGGCCTCTTGTCAGTTTCTCTGGGGAGCCTGAGGCTGGTGTTTGGAGAGCCCTGGGTCCCTGGGGAGGGCATAGGCCTCTGTCACCCCCCTCCCCCCGGAAAGTGTTGAGGACAGAGTCACGGGGGCGGCTTCCACAGGGCGGATCCTGCAGAAGGACGAGGGCCTCCACGTGCTTCTCAACATCCCGGACTCGGCCAAGGTGGTGGCCTTTAAGCCGGAGCATCCTGGGCTCTGGTCCATCAAGGTAGGGGGCCCTGGGTTCCCGGGCGGTGGGGAGCCTGGGGCCCTGGGAAGCTGAGGGCTGGAGCTTGGGTGGTGAGGCGGGCATATCAATGGGAGTAAAGGGTCAGAAACAGAGGAGGGTCTTCTGCTCTGTACCCGTGAGAGGAAGTGGAGTGGTTTAGGCTCACTAGGGGACGTTTATGAGGGACGTGGAGAAACGACTCGAGTGTCCTGAGCTGGGTAGCAGAGCCCTGTGCAGGGAGAAGGCACCAGAGAAGCAAGAGTGACCTTAGGGTAGCCGAGACCAGTTTGGCTCAGTGGATAGAGCATCGGCCTGCGGACTGAAAGGTCCCAGGTTCGACTCCATATCTTAGTTGTGGGCACATCCCCAGTAAGGAGTGTGCAGGAGGCAGCTGATCGATGTCTCTCATTGATGTTTCTAACTCTGTATCCCTCTCCCTTCCTCTCTGTAAAAATTCAATAAAATACATTTAAAAAAATACATTTTTTAAAAAAAGAGTAAGCTTAGGGGGAAGGCTTCAGGGAGCAGTTCTGACGGGCCGGGTGGGCTCTCCCGGAGCTGGGGTGCTGGGGTCAAGGGCCCCGGTGACGCGGCCGGGGCTTGTGCTAGGTCTACAGCAGCGGCCGCCATTCGGTGAGGGTCACAGGCATCAGCAACATCAACTTCCGCACCGGCTTCTCCACGCAGCCCTCTCTGGACCTCAACCACACCATCGAGTGGCCCCTGCAAGGTACGGGCTCCTGGAGCTGCCTGCTGAGGGGCGGGGCGGGCCTGTGGGAGACAGTGGGAGCGTTGAGGGCTGACGGTGAGTGAGCGACGGTGGGACAGGTGGCCCACGCTGGGTTCCCACACCACAGGGCCACCCCCAGCCCAGGTGACAGAGTGGCCATTTTCCCCGTTAGAACATGCTCCCAGCGCTCACAGGTCTTCAGGACCGTGTGCTGCCCCATCACTACTGAGTGCACACCTTTCCCTTCTTCTTTGTCAAAACTTGTTTATCAGCCAAAACGGGTTTGGCTCAGTGGAGAGAACGTCGGCCTGCAGACTGAAAGGTCCCAGGTTCGATGCCGGTCAAAGGCATGTACCTTGGTGGCGGGCACATCCCCAGTAGGGGGGAGGGCGTGCAAGAGGCAGCTGATCGATGTCTCTTTCTCTCATCGATGTTTCTAACGCCCTCTCCCTCTCCCTTCCTCTCTGTAAAAGATTAATAAAAAATATATTTAAAAAACT
The DNA here is from genome assembly GCA_004026805.1 of Lasiurus borealis. Taxonomy (NCBI): domain Eukaryota; kingdom Metazoa; phylum Chordata; class Mammalia; order Chiroptera; family Vespertilionidae; genus Lasiurus; species Lasiurus borealis. Next base: position 7,336 of record PVJN01048041.1, read on the forward strand.
TGCTTATTAAGAGCCTGGCTCCTCCCGTTTTCCACTTTTACTCCTTGTGGAGTGGAGGTGATGCAACGGGATGAAGTGGCATTTCAGGACCATGGACAGGAGCAAGCCCCCCTCTCTCCTTGCCCCACCCCCAGTGTGAATGGTCACGGGAAGGGGAGGTGAGGGAGCTGGTGAAGGAGGACCAGGTGGGCTGACCCCTGACTGATGGACCGATAGACCGAGGGCTGCTTCTTGGGGAGGAAGGATCCTGGAGCCCAGCACCTCCTCCCTCGCCCTTCCCTCCGCAGGGGTGCCCATCTCCCTGGTGATCAACTCCACGGGCCTGCAGGCGCCCGGCCGCCTGGACTCGGTGGAGCTCTCCCGCAGCTCGGGGCAGCCCCTCCTGACTCTGCCCACGCGGCTGCTCGCCAACGGATCCGCCCACCAGCTGTGGGGCGGGCCGCCCTTCCATGCCCCCCAGGAGCGCTTCTACCTCAAGGTGAAGGGCGAGGACCACGAGGGGAACCCCCTCCTTCGTGTCTCTGGAGTTGCCTATAGTGCAGTTGCCCCAGGTGAGTGATTGTCTCTCGCCACCCCTCGATTTCTGTCTTCGTTGCCACCCCATTTCTTCTGGGAGCTTCCTGGTCGGGTTAGATTAGGGAGTGGGTTCCTTCACTTCTGTGTGTTCCAAGCTCTGCAAGGATGACGCTGAGTGCTGAGATGCTTCCGGTGTAGCCCTCAGCTCAGATATTTAGTACAAAGTCATCCTCCACCCATGCATTCATCTGTTTATCCATACATGCATCTGTCCATCATGCACACTCATCCATCCAAACATCTACCCACCCACCCATTCATCCATCCCAACTTTCATTCCCCCACTCATCCGTCCATCCACTCACCCATCCAGCTATCCATCTACCCACCCCCACCCACCCACTCATCCATTCCAACATTCATCCCCCCACTCATGTCCATCCACCCACCACCCATTCATCCATCCCAACATTCATCCCCCCACTCATCCGTTTATCCACTCACCTATCCAGCTATCCATCCACCCACCCACTCACCCATTCATCCATCCCAACAGTCATTCCCTCACTCATCCAGCTATCCACCCACCCACCCATCCACCCATCCATTCATCTATCCCAACATTCATTCCCTCACTCATCCAGCTATCCATCCACCATCCACCTACCCTTTCATCCATCCCAACATTCATCCCCCCACTCATCCATCCATCCACACATCCATACAGCTATCCATCCATCCACCCATCCACCCACCCACCCATTCATCCGTTCCAACATTCATCTACCCACCCCACACATCCATCCATCCATCCATCCACCCACCCACCCATTCATCCGTTCCAACATTCATCCACCCACCCCACACATCCATCCATCCATCCACCCACCCATCCACCCACCCATTTATTCATCCAAATATCTATCCACCTGTCCAACATTTCATTTTGTGTCATCATAATGTGGACACCGCAATGGGCAGGCAATGGGTGCGGGTATGGTCTTTGGTTATGATAATCACCGGATAATCCTGATCTTGCTGGTACTGTTTAGCCATCATTTTGAGCACTTCCCTTGGGGCAGTCCTGGGCCAAGCCCACTTGCCACCCGTCAGCTCCTGGGATGTTTCTGCCATTCCTGAGCTGGGTCTCTATTTTATAGCTGAAGAAACTGAGGCCACTGAACAAAAAATAATTTTAGAAAAAGGAAAAGAGAAACGGAGGCCTGCCCCTCCCAGGCTTGCTCTGAAGTTTCCATAAACGAATGCTCACCGAGAGACGGCTCTTGGGGCCACTCAGAGCCGGCACCCAGGATGTGGGGATTGTGGACCAGGGCCCTCCACGCGTGGCGGCTGCCGTGGCTACCACGCCTTGTATGCGCAGCTCATTTGTGGTCGCATCCATGGCCGTGTTGGGTTGGTCCCCACGCGTGTTGGCTTTCTGCTGGTTTTCTGGGTGTGTCCCTGAGGTCTCACATCAGTCTGGAAGCTTCCAGAGGGCAGGGTGGAGCCTCTGGCTTTCCAGCTGTGTCTCTGGTCCTGGCAGGGACACCGACCACGCTTCTACTCCCCTCCTGTCCACGCCCCCTGCCCGTGTGGTGGCCCGGGAGGGGCTTACAGAGATGGCTGTGAGGACAGTCCAGGTCTTGGTGGGGGATCTCGGCGAGGGGCAGACTCCTCTGTCCACATCTATGGGGGAGGGGAGAGGTGCCCCAAGGCACCCTAGGGAGGTGGGAGACTCGAGGACCCTCTTTCCAGTCTCCTGCTGGCCTCCACTCCCCACAGTGGTCCCGGCCACCCTCTCCCTTGGCCTTTACTGCTCAGAGAGGACTTTTCAGGAAGAAATCTCAGCAGCAGATTTCTCAGTAACCGCCTCTGTGTCTCTCTCCTGTTCTTTTTCTTCTTCTTCTTTTTTTAAAAATATATATTTTATTGATTTTTCACAGAAAGGAAGGGAGAGGGATAGAAAGTCAGAAACATTGATGAGAGAGAGACATCGATCAGCCGCCTCCTGCACGCCCCACACTGGATATGTGCCCGCAAACAAGGTACATGCCCCTGACCGGAATCGAACCTGGGACCTTTCAGTCCGCAGGCCGACAATCTATCCACTGAGCCACACCGGTCTCGGCTCTCTCCTGTTCTTTGCGATGGACCCAGGGGTGTGGAGCTGAGCTCTGGCCCTTGGTCGGCACCTCAGCTCGGCTCAGCTCCTTTTTTTTTTTTTTTGTAAAGAAAACATCAAATTTCATTTAAATTAAAAAAATTAGAAATCGTCTGGAAAAAACAATGGAGCAAATTAACACCTTAAAAAAGAGGGCTGCACTTTAATGATCACAACTATTGGAAGGGTTGGAGACAAATAAAAATGCCATTTAGCTTAAGAATTTGTGAGCTAAGTGCAAATCAACTCATTTCAGGAATGGAAGAATCCTTGATCATTTATTTAATATCAAAATGTACGCAGGTTTCTCTTTTGAATTTCTTCTACCTTTAAAGACGCGATCGTATAAAGTGTCCCAATTTCCACCCAGGACATATTCTGTTTCCACCAACTCTCAATCCAGGGGCAACTAGGACAGCACCATCTCCCCGGACAAAAAGCCCTGGAATATTCCGTTTTGTGGATGTATATATCTCTTCCTATGTCTCTTCGTCCATTTCTAGAGTAGTCACAGTGTCTCCCACATCTCCCAATGTCATATTTAAATGTGGATCGCAAGCGTGTCATCCACCTCGAAGCTCTCTGTCATTTCTCATTTTCACATAATTCGCTCATCCAGGCTGAGCCTCATCAGATCCAGGGGTTCTACAACAGTGGTTCTCAACCTTCCTAAGGCCCCGACCCTTGCATACAGTTCCTCATGGGGTGGTGACCCCCCAACCATGAAATTATTTTCATTGCTGCTTTATAATTGTAATGTTGCTACTGTTATGAATTGTGATGTAAATATCTGCGTTTTCTGATGGTCTTAGGCGACCCCTGTGAAAGGGTCGTTCGACCCCCAAAGGGGTCGCGACCCACAGGTTGAGAACCTCTGTTCTACAGTGTTGCTCAATTGGTGCTGGTCCACGTCGTCCGCCATGTTTCAAACCATGTCGGCTCTTTTGCTTCCTACTCTGCCTCCCGGGTTTGCTGAGAGCAGGAGGCTCTGGGTTGGAGACACGGAGGGGGGGTGGGGGTTGAGGGCTGGGCCTGGGGGTGCTGGGCCTAGGGGTGCCGAACCCTTGCAGCTCACAGAAGAGAAAGCCCGAGCAGGCCTTGCAAGGCCTCCTGTGTGTGTGTGTGTGTGCTGAGAGGGTGCGGGACCGGGGCAGGGTGTGTGTGTGTGTGTGTGTGTGTGTGTGTGTGTGAACTGGCTGCTTTGCACACAGCTGAGGACGTGGCTGGACGATCCAGCATCCCTCTCCCCTGGGACGTGGCGGGGAGCCTGCAGCATGAGGTCACCGCCACCATCCCGCCCGGCTCTGTGCTCGGAGGAGGTCTGGCACGCGGTCCGGCCCGCACAGCGTCTCCGGCGGCGGTGGCGGGGACGCAGAAAAGGCCAATGCAGGATGAGCGCCTGCCCGCTGTCACCCCCGAGGCACGGGCACGCCGCCAGGGGCCCGGCGGGGTGGTTCTCAGACTCCCGTGGAAGCAGCTCCAGTGGCCAAGGAGAGAATGCGTCACCCCCCAGACCAGGGTCAGGCGAGGGGGGCGGCGGTGTCTGCCGGGGGACCCCAGGGGCTCATCACGGGCTGTGAGATTCCATTGAAGTCTCTTATTTTATCTCAAAAATGCGTGTGAATTTTGCCTCTGCTCCAGCTTAGGCTTATTTTTGAATAATAATAATAAAAAAGGCTCCTCTCCAGCATCTTTGGGGAGAACGGACCCTCCGGGTGGAGGAGCCGTTGACGCCCTACCCCCACCCCTGGGCAGCGTTTCATCAGGTCTCGGGCCTGAGACCTTCGAGAGAATCCCAGCAGCGCGATGAGATGGATGAGGTCGGTGCTGTGATCAGCCTGGTTCAGGGTTCGGGTTCTGGAGGAGGCCGCACGCAAACGAAAAGAGAGACTAGAAAAGCATTAATTTGGCGATATTGGGGGGCCAGGCGGGAGCCTTCCTTCTAGTGCAGTGGTTCTCAACCTGTGGGTCGAGACCCCTTTGGGGGTCGAACGACACTTTCACAGGGGTCGCCTAAGCCCATCGGAAAAAAACAGGTATTTACATTATAATTCATAACAATAGCAAAATTACAATTATGAAGTATGGTTGGGGGTCACCACAATATGAAGAACTATATTAAAGGGTCGCGGCATTAGAAAGGTTGAGAACCGCTGCTCTAGTGGAAAGGACTGCCACCTTCCTTTGGCCTGGCCATCCCTTTTATTCAGGTTTGGGGTGCACCCTTTGCCCGGAAGCAGGCAATTCCAGTAACAAATAGATTCTTATCAGTGAGGATTTACATGATTGTTTGATGGGCAAGTTCATTGTCTCCGTTAGATAGGGGGTGGCTGGCTTTGACCTTTCAGAGCTTCAAGGTTGACCAGCCTTCCGGGTTCCTGGGTTCCTGGTCCACTTTCTATTAGTGAGACAATTATTGGCTTTCGACATCAGCCCACTTTGCAGAGGGGGAGACTGAGGCGGGAGAGGCCTCTGCTCCTGGCTCCTCCCTGTGGGTGTGGGCAGCCGTGGGGAGCAGGGGGGCCTGCTGAGTGCCGGTCCTTGCTTGCAGGCGGGCCCCTGGTCAGCATGGCCCCCCGGATCCACGGCTACCTGCACCAGCCCCTGCTGGTCTCCTGCTCGGTGCACAGCGCCCTCCCCTTCCGGCTGCAGCTGCGGCGGCACGGAGCCAGGCTGGGCGAGGAGAGGCACTTACAGTGAGTGGCCGTGCCAGCCCGCCGTCCTCAGCCGCTGGGCTCCGGGGGTCCCGACGCCCTGCGGGGATCTGAGGGGAGTGGGTGGCAGGAGAGGGACCTGGGGCTCGGTCATATTATCCTCCAGGGCCACCCAGCCTGGGCACCTCCCCGTGGGGCCAGGGATGGGGGGAAAGGGGTCCCCAAGGTTCCCGTCACTGCTAGGCCATCACGGGGCTCCCTGAGTTTGCAGAAAACTCAACCCACGCAGGGCCCTGCTCCACGGGGTCAGGGCAGCGAAGACTCTCCCCGTTATGGATGGAAGTCTGGCGCTCAGAGAGGGCAGGGATTTGGGCAGAGCCACACAGCGTCCCATGGAATTGGCTGCCCACCTCCTCTTGTCCAGCCTCCAAGAGGATTTGGGGCTCCCCCCGGGCAGGGTTCGGAGGAACAGGGCCCCAGAGGGCGGGGGAGGTGGGGGGCCCTGCCCGGGGGCCGTGTGACTGTGTGTGCCCGCTGTCGTGTGTCCGCAGGGAGTCGGGGAACAGCAGCTGGGAGATCCCACGGGCCTCCAAGGCCGAGGAGGGCACGTACGAGTGCACGGCGGTCAGCAGAGCGGGTTCCGGACGGGCGCAGGCCCAGGTCATCGTCACAGGTCTGTCCCTCCGCCTGTCTCCTCCTCACCCCCTTCCCGACGCTTCCCTCCAGGGTTTCCTTCCAGGGTCTCTCTGTCCCGGGGGAGCGGGCCAGCCAGCTGCTGGGGACCGGCCGTCACCGAGTCTGGCTGCTGCTGCCCCTGCCCGCCCACCCGCCGCCCGACTCGGGCTGTCTGAGACTCTGCATCGGCTAACCGTGTTCCATACAGTGGCACCTTGAGATACGAGTTTAATTTGTTCTATAACCTTGAGGCGTGGGAAACGATGAGACGCTCGAGTTGCGGTAAACTGGTGGGTCGAGTGCAGCCGGCCGATCCGCACTATGACTCGTATCTCAACTGTTGCTCGTATTTCAAAGCAAAAATCGCTCGCTCGACGGCTCGTATCTCAAAAATCTCGTATGTTAGGGCACTCATATCTCGAGGTACCACTGTATTGGCTTTCTCTCCTCTCGGCTCACCCAGGTCAAACTCAAACTCAGGGCTTTCGACGGTCAAGTCCATGTCACTGTCTAACGCACCACAGTCAGCGTCTCCTGCTGGCCTCCCCCTCAACACACGGGTGCCCCGATCCGCACGTCGGCATACCGGGGTGCATTGGCACAATAGATGGGTGTGAAACCGTTTAAAGAGAGAAATTCATGTCGGTATTTATCTTGTAATCAGTGCGGCTGTGCTGCCTGTCACTCCTTGAGCCAATTCAGCGGAGACGGGACTGAATCCTTAGGAGTGTTTATTCAGTCCTGCCGGCAGCATGAGAGCAGAGGCCATCCGCAGAAGTCTGCTGCGCCCGCCTTCCTCCCCACCCCCCAAACACACACACACACACACACACACAAGCCGGCTGCTCATGTTGGGGAGAAGGACAGAGGTTACATGGGGAAGTAGCCAAAGGGAAGGCCGAACGGGCAGTTCACAGGTCACGGGGCTGGAGACTTGCCAGGGCCTGTGGGTGTGCAGAGGCCGGGGGTCTTCAAAGGGTTGCTGCAGCTCCCGGATTGGGGGGAGGGACTGCGTCTCCAGGGGAGCCCCCAAGTCCCAGCCAGGCTGGGATGTGCCTCCTCCTCTTCCTCCTCCTCCTCCTCCTCCTCCTTCTCCTTCTTCTTCCTCTTCCTCCTCCTCCTCCTTCTTCTTCCTCTTCCTCCTCCTCCTCTTCTTCCTCTTCTCCTCCTCCTCTCTCTTCTTCCTCTTCCTCCTCCTCCTCCTTCTTCCTCTTCTTCTTCCTCTTCTTTCTCTTTTCCTCCTCCTCCTCCTTCTCCTCCTCCTCCTTTTTCTTCTTCCTCTTCCTCCTTCTCCTCCTTCTTCCTCTTCCTCTTCTTCCTCTTCTCCTCCTCCTCCTCCTCCTCCTCCCTCCTCCCTCCTCCTTCCTCTTTCCTCTCTCCTTCTTTCTTCTTCCTCTACTACTACTACTTCTTCTTCTTCTTAAAAAAATATATTTTATTGATTTTTTTACAGAGAGGAAGAGAGAGGGATAGAGAGCTAGAAACATCGATGAGAGAGAAACATTGATCAGCTGCCTCCTGCACACCCCCCACTGGGGATGTGCCCGAAACCAAGGTACATGCCCTTGACTGGAATGGAACCTGGGACCTTTCAGTCCGCAGGCCGACGCTCTATCCACAGAGCCAAACCTGTTAGGGCTGGAACGTGCCTTCTGGGATCAGAACAAAGCAGTCACGGCTCACCGAGCTGGACTAATGTTCCCTGCAGTCCTAGCGGTGCCCGGTTTTCTGTTTCTGCCCCTGTCGGCTGCCGAGGTCCGAGACTCCGCTGGCCTGGACGTCACGGTCGTTGGCACACGGGGCCGGTGTGGACCCAGCGTTCCCCCTGCAGGTGCTCGGGCCACGCCCCTGGCTGGCGGCTGGTTTTGCCACCTCTTGTGGCTTTTTTTGGCCAGACAGCGGTTTTCTTAGCTCTCCCGTCTCCCGGGGCCGGGGCCCTCTCTCTACATGTGTGTGTAACAATAGCCCTGTGTTTGCACGGAGCGAGGCTTCGTACTCATTCATCTCTCCCTCTGGAGGGTTATTTTAAAACCCAGGCTTGATTCCCCAGGGTGCAAATATTGGCTCGGAGCCGGTGAGGAGTCGGGCAGCTTTTGTTAGACACGGCAGTTGGCTGCTGGGAGCGCGCACATGCCACGCAGCCCTCGGTGGCCGTAGGACGGCGACAGGGTGGCACCGTTCCCGATGGCGAGCGGACACCGGTTAACCACTCTGCCGGCCACTGTCTCCTGAGGGCCACGGTGCTGGGTCCTGGCATCGCGACACCCCAGGGGGAGTCCTCCCAGAGTCCGCCCTGCGAACCTCCCTGCTTTGTCCTTCCAGACCCTCCGCCACAGCTGGTCCCGGCGCCCAACGTGACCGTGTCCCCGGGGGAGACGGCCGTCCTGTCGTGCCGGGTCCTGGGAGAGGCGCCCTACAACCT
>PVJN01048042.1:0-15762 GCA_004026805.1 Lasiurus borealis
TCCCTCCCTCCCTCCCTCCCTCCCTCCCTTCCTTCCTTCCTTCCTTCCTTCCTTCCAACCTTCCTTTCATGGAGGCTCATGTATATTAATTTTATACTTTTTATAATCCAATACTATGTTATTTGTTGCTCAAATTTTTCTAGCTTTGGCCATTGTGAGCTCTTCCAGGGGGCTTCTATGTCTTTTTAATGTACCCCCACCCATTTTGAAAACACTTTCTTACTTTCTGGTGCTATAAGATACTCGCAGTTTATATTGCATTTTCTCTGCCCCAATCTTAGAACCATCCATTTCTCTATGGACCCCTGATTCCTTTTATTAGAGAATAGTATTTAGAAATTAAAATCTCAGTGCTGTCTCATTGTTGCTTTAATTTCATGTTCCATGAAGATGATCAACTTTTCAAATGTTTATTGGCCATTTGACTATTTAGTTGAATGCAGCACCTATTCAAGTCATTTTTTGTATTTTTTTTTCTATTGGAATGTCTACTTTTTTTTTCTTAGAGATTTGTAGATATCTTTTCTTTGTGTATATTCTAGATTTGAGGTCTTCGTTAGATATATGTATCACAAATACCTTCTCCCAGTCTGAAGCCTGTCTTTTTTATTGTATTCGACATTATAATTGTATTGTATTTAACATCTTTGAAAAACAGACTTTCTTGATATTATCATGGTACAGTTAATCATTTCCCCCCTTTATGGTCCTGTTTATGATCATAAGAATATTCTCCCATGCTATCTTCCACAAGCTTTATTGTTTTACCTTTCATATTTGGATCTATAATACACCTGGAATTGATTTTTGTGTGTAGAGTGAGGTAGAGTCAAGATGCTTTATTTTTTTTCCATATGCATATCCTACTGACCAAGCCCTCTTGTATTGAAAAGACCATCCTTTCCTCACTCCACACATTTCATCTTCAGGGGACTCTCAGGTCTATTTGTCTTTCCTCTCACCATTAACATACTACCTTGATTACTGTAGCTTTAAGTCTTGACATCTGGTAGGCAAAACCTCCCTTTTCTTCTTTAATAAATTTTATTTTGTTTATTTATTGATGAGAGAGAGAGAAAGAAAAAGAGAGAGAGAGTACTATCAATTTGTTGTTTCACTTATTTAATGCATTCATTGGTTGACTCTGTATGTATCCTGGCTGAGGATTGAACCAGCAACCTTAGTGTATTGGGATGACACTCTAACCAACTAAGCTATCTGGTCAGGGTGCTGTTCTCTTCTTATTCTTCAAGATTATCTTGGCTATTCTTGGTCCTTCTCAATTTCATTTAAAAATTAGAATGCCAGATCAATTCTCTAGCTCTCTCTTTTTCTCTCTCTCAAACACCTGCTGCAAATTTCATTGAATCTGAAGATCTAGTTGGGAAATTTGATATCTTTAAATTATCAAGTCCTCTCTCTATTAAAATATAGCAAATATACCTGACCAGTATGGCTCAGTTGGCTGAGCATTGGTCCATGCATCAAAAGGTCTCCAGTTTGATTCCCAGTCAGGGCACTCTGGATTGTGGGTTTAATTCTAAGTAGGAGGCATGCAGGACACAGCTGATCAATGTCTCTCTCTCTCTCAAATCAATAAAAAATACTATGTTTTAAAAAAGAAAATATGAAGAAGCATTTAAAAAATACAAGATGAAATATAGCAGATGCTTCTATTTATGTAGGTCTTTTATAATTTCAATGCTTTTCAGTTTAAAAGTCATGCATATTTGGTTTTAAGTAATTGATGTTTTTGATATTAATAGGTAGCTTTAAACCTGTAATTGCTTATTGTTTGTATATTAAAATATCAATTTTATAATATTTGATATATCTGCTAACTCTTTCCAGCTTCCCTTTTAAATTTATTTATTTGTCAAGAGAATCTTTTGGTTTTTCTAAGTATACCATTATGATACTTGTCAATAAAGGCAATATTTGTCTTCCATTTCAATAACCTGTACCTTTCATTTATTTATTTTTATTTCCTTATTATACTGGCTATAACTTCCAGTATAATGTTGTCTAAAATGCTTGTCTCATCCATGATCTCAAATGGAAACTTTCAATAATCTATTATTATGTTTTCTGTAGCTTTAAAATATATATATTATCACATTTTTAAAATTTGATTCCAGGCCTGATTTGCTAAGATTTTAAAAAAATTTCAAATGAATATTTGCTTTATAAATGCCTTTTATTCATTTATTGATCTGGTCTCATGCTTATTCTCTTATGTTATCCTAATGTGATGAATTACATTGATTGATTAATTTTGAATGTAAAACCAACCCTGCATTAGGGAAGTAAACACCACTTGGTTGTCATATATTATTATTTTTTATATTTGGTGGGAAATATTTGGTTACACCTTTTCTATTTGTATTTGTGAGAGAGATTGACCTATAATATCCGATTCTTATAATGTGCTTGTTAGGTTTAGTTTTCAAGGTTATGCTGACATGATAAAATAAGTTGGGGAGTGTTTTCTTTTTTGTTTTATCAGAGAAGCCACCTGGACCTGGTTTTTTTTGTGAAAGTTTTTAATTATAGATGCAATTTTAAAATTTGACATACATAGTACAATTTCAGATAGATTCCAGAATTCTCTGCTATTTCTGAAAATACACAGTTAAGCCAGAATGTGTTAAGAGGTCAACATTGAAGTGTAAGTCACTATATTCACACAGTCCAGTAGTTAAGAATATGAACTCTGATGCTCTTCTATTCTAGTCCTCTTCAAAAATGAATTTTAAATGCAAACGAAAGAGTCCTTTTTATTCAGCTTTAGTATCAAAATCCTAAACAGTCAACAGACAAGCCATTGTAGGGTTAAAATTTTCAGCATGCTTCTATTTGGCTTTTTGAGCTTCTGCTCTTCATAAATGCTTTGAGAGGAAGGGTTGAGCTCTCTCTGTTGGAGATGTTGGTCCCTCAATTGTTCTCTGCCTTGGAAGCCCCCAAATTGTGATTTTTATCTCCCCAGCTCTGTGAAGTTTTTGAGAACTTTCCTGGCATTTCTGCTCTTGACAGCTGGGCACCTTGCACATGCCACGGGGGAACGGGGGAACGAGAGAGGAGAGTATTGGCTCATCTCTCTGTGGTCCCCTTCTCACTGGGATCTTCACTCACCACATACTGGCTGCGTCAGAAACTCTCTCATCACTTCAAGCAGATTTATTTTTGTATTTTAATTGTCTTTTCTTCCTTTTCTTGGCATAAATGTTGGCCTGCCGCAAGGTACTCAATATAGATAGAAATCGACATTTGAATAGATCTTCTTTATGATTATTAATGTCACACTTGATCTGACTTTCCCCATTTAACCAACCTTGGTTAGTAAGAGGTAAGAGATATACCCTTGTGATGATGATAGCAATAGTAATAATAGCTGCTCAACATTCATTGATAAGTCACTGGTGCAGGATGCTGTGCTACCTTTTTCCTATGTGCTCTCTCATTTCATCCTCCTAAGAACCTGGAAGTAGGTACTATTAGTCTCATTTTTTTTTTTTTGAGAGGAGAAACTGAACTCATGGTTAATCTGCTGATACTCACAAGGCTAATGAATGGCTGTAATAAAAGATGATACTGTGCTACCTGAGACCGTGGGGGAAATGGATTTCTTGCCTAAAGAAATGGGAGATTTTAATTCCAGAATACCTTATTTCCCTCTGTCTGAAATTCGTTATTTCCTATATTCTTGTAAAAAGAGGATGCATCTTACAGTTGATGTCAAAAGAAACTTGTCAGCTACCAGGATTGCAGCCTTCTATGACAGATCTGTGGATCCAGCACATGCACAACCTTCCTCTACCTATTTGATTGCCACTTCAGTTGCATTATGGGATTTGGTGCACCTTGTAGCAATGTCTCCTACTTAATGTTGCCCCCTTCATGAAGCTTTCTCAAAAGGTTATGCAAAGATTAGCACTGAAACAGGAACTTGCTGAATTCTCTCAGATTTTCTATCATCAGGAAATGCCACTAATGCAGTTGAAATTGTCAAATATCCTGGAATTCAGCAGAGATTCATCAAAGACAACACTGGTTGGTATGACTGATTCATGTGTCACGAAGAACATCAAAGCATCCACCGTATAGCCATCCAAAGCTCCCAGTGGACTTTTAACATCCAGGAATGTTATACTTCGATGAAGGAAACAACAGAACAATTCCTTTAACCAAATCGGAAATGCAAACAAAGTCCTGCGTTCTTTGATATTCCTGAAAGTTACTCTGTTAGTCAAAGGTTCCCAAAAGGTCAAGATCAAAGATATGATCATGAGAATTAGAGCGTGTTTGTTAAGATGCAGGTCAAGCACCAAAGTACCTGCCTTTCAAAAGCCAGAGAATGTGGGTTGCTTCTGTCTGTCTGATGTCCTCAGTTGTGCGTGGGGGAAATCACAGCACCTACCTAATGGAATTGTTATAAAGATCAAATACGTCAGTTCAAATAAATGCTAAGAGGGATGTTTGACAAGAGGCAGATCACTCCCAATATGCTTGATATGATTGCCTAATATGATACAGAAAAATATTTGTATTCTGAATGGAAAGAGGCCTTCTGGGCTAATTTTGAATGTGATGTTGATGAAGTAAGGGATATAAAACTATATGAATTCCTGTGTGCTATTGTTGGCCACTAAAGGTTTTATTTGTTGTTACTGTTTTTGCTTACTTTTAATGTTGTGTTTCCTTATTTTTAAATTTTTTATTTTTTTCATCAGGGCTGGTGCTGTTATTCCAATAACTGAAATCTGTCAACCATTCTTCATCACCAGCCCTGCAGTCTATGTGTATCCCAGCCTCCTCTCCTCTTCCTCCTCCTCTCTCTTCTCCCTGCCATTCCTCCTCTTCGTTGTTGTTGTTCTCCTCCTTTCCTCCTCCTCCTCCTCCTCCTCCTCCTCCTCCTCCTTCTCTTCCTCCTCTTCTTCCTCTTCCTCCTCCTCCTCTTCCTCTTCCTCTCCTTCCTCTTCCTTCCTCTTTGATTCTTAATTGATTTTGAGAGAGAGGGGAAGGGAGAGGGAGAGAGAGAGAGAACATCTATATGAGGGTGAGACATTTATCGGCTGCCTCTTGCATGCCCCTACCAGGGATCAAGCCTGAAACCCAGGCATGTTCCTGAAAAGGTATATGCTCTGCAACCACTCGATGCACGGGATGATGCCCAACCAACTGAGCCACACCAGTCAGGGTTATCTGGCTTCTTTTGCTCAACATTATGTGTGTGAGTTATCTATGTCACGCATGTCCTAATAGTTCTTTTTTATTGCTGTATTGCATTCTATTGTCTGAATATGCTACCATTAATTTATCCATTGTACTATTGATAGGTCACTGGGTTGTTTCCACTGTGGGGACGTATAACAAATATTGCTGCTATGAACATTCTTTTGCGTGTCCTCTGGCAGGCCTGTGCACTGACCTCTCATGGGTATGTGACCAGGAGTGCAGTTGTCACCACAACAGCAATTTGGCAGCTATGTACTTGACAAAATATGTTTTCTCACACTATGTTTTGTCAAATACATAGTTACTTAATGTTTTAAAAAATGCAAGAATTCATGTCGTGTTGGGGGCGAGGGGTCCTTGTCTCTCTTCTGTGAAGAATCAGCCAGAGTTCTGGACTTCACCTTCATTCGCTGAGTGTTTATGGGCTGCAAAGATTCACAGAGGTAGATGGGTACAAAATGGCTATACAGAATTTATGGGGCAGGGGTGTTATTCAGAGGGGCAGGTCTCTTCTGGCACCACACTGAGAAATGCTGACCTCAGCCCTATGGTCTTCAGAGCTGGGTCCTGTCCAGCTGTCCAAACTTCTCCACCCACCCCCTCCCTTTCCTTTCTCCTTCTTGGCCATGTGCATTTCAGTCCATTATCACTTTCTGAGGGAATATGATCCAGGGAGGGGTTTACAAACATCTCCATCCATTTGTCTCCTGAGACTGAAGGTTCTCTCCAGACCCTGCTGTGCTCCGATCAGCAGAGTTGGAAGGGGACAGACCCATCTGCAAGGGGTTGTTTGTTATGTTTGGTCCAGACCTAGCTAGCAGCTGGACTGGGCTGACTTGGAATTAGCATTTGGGTTGAGATAGAAAGTTCTCTGTGCTCAAGTCCATCTCCCATTTTGGTGTGACAGTGACAAGCTCCATCATGACTTCTCTCTTCTTTGGTTAAACAGCAGCCCTGCAATCACACACCTAACCCTAGCTGCCAAGGCCGCACTTGCACGGGGCACAGGGATCTTGAGTGCTTGGGAACACATTCAGAGGCCAGAAGAAGCTGCAAACATTTCTTCTTCTTCTCAGTTGGCTTTCAGGCAATACTGAAGCTCCCTTTCCTGGGTGTCTGGAGTCTTCTCTCCTTTAGTTTTCCTCTCTTCTCCTTGTTACCCCTTTTCCAGGAATCCACCTTTCTCCTTGCCCCCTTATACCCTCTTCTCCCAGGATCTGCCTTTATTCTGAGCATCTCAGCTAGAAAGTAACATTTTCATCACCCTTCTGCCTCTTTTACTACCCCCTCATGTTGACCTCAGGTATTACCAAGATCAATACCCAAAGAGCTCTTGTTAAAGCAGATTCTTGCTCCTAAAGCACCACTTGATTCATTATTATCTTAAAACTAGAGGGCCGATGCATGAAGATTCATGCAAGAATAGGCCTTCTTTCCCTTGGCTGCTGGCACCCAGAACCCAGGCCTTCGCTCTGGCTGCCACCTCCCGCCTTTGCTCTGGCTCCAAGCCACCTTCTGTCTTCATGTGCTGCCCAGAGGCCCAGAGTGGCCAGGGTGGGGCGCAACACCTGCATCATCATCTTGGCGATGACACAAGTGCCCCGGCCCAGCCACTGCTATCTTTGTCATCTCAATTTGTGTATTCCCTTTCTTATTAGCTATGGGTACTGTCATCTTTGTCATGAAGTGATGATCAACTTGCATATTCTATCTTTATTAGAAAGGAAGGAGGATACTCTTCCCCATCAAGCTTGAGGACTGGTTGAAATGGGTAAGAGAATGAGAGAGCTAACACTAAAGACTTCTTTATAAATATCTTAAAAGAATTTAAGGCCAGATTTATTGAGGTTTACTTTTATGCATAGTAAAAGGTAACCTTTTTGTACCTACAGAGCAATGAGTTTTGACAAATGTATGTAGCTGTGTAATCACTACCATAGTTGAGATATAAGACATTGCCATTTTTCTAAAGAGACTTCAGGTCTTGGGTGTCTGGAGTCTTTTCTCCTTTAGTTGCCTTCCCACAGCCCCCAAAGACTGAGAGGGGACTTTAGTGTCCCCAAAACACTCAGGTTTTCCTCTGAATCCAGATGTTTTTGGTGGAACCCACTCTTCCTGGAGGACCCTGGTATCTTGGTAGACCCAGTTTTCCTTGGAGGAACCAGTGTTCCAGGTGGATCACTATGTTCCTGAAGGATCTAAGTGTCCCTAGTGGATCCAAGTGTCCCTGGTGGTCCTTTGAGACCTGGTGGCCCTGGAAGAACCCAGAGTTTCCGGAAGATCCAATTGTCCTTAGAGGACCCTTTTGTCTTGGAAAAACTAAATATCCCTAGTGGATCCCACTGTCCCACTGGGCCCCTCTGTCTCTGGTGAATGCAGGTACCCCTGGAGGATCATGGTGTTCCTTGGTGGATCCAGTGTCCCTTGTGGATACAGGTATCCATAAGGGACCCCAGTGACCTGGTGGGTCCTGTTTTTCCTGATGGGCCCTGGGTCTGTTATTCACAGTGCAAATGCCCCCTCAGAAGGTGATACTAGAGGGCCCTGCCTATTTGACTGTGGGGCTAGGTCTCTCTTTCTGCCAGTTGGAAGGCACTGAAGGAGTGTGAGTTAAGGATGCAGTGGCTCGTGCTGAGCACATAACTTAGCCTTAGGGATGAGGTTCTGGCTGGAGTGTCAGAAGCTGAGACCTGGGTCCGGAGGAGAAACTGGGAGAAGCTGCAGGGGGTGAAGCAGAGCTGGGTGTGGATGGGGCGGGGGAGACCAAAACCAGAAACCACAGCGCAGGAGCTCAGCACTCAATGTGGACTCCAGCTGAGCCTGTCTTAATATGTCAGTAGTGTCACTTGACTGATGAAATATGGGCTCGGATCAGGGAAGAGGGCATGAAAGCATGCAGTCTGGGCACTGCAGACTTGCTGGTTTCTGGTTGTGTGCATGTGTGTGTGTGTGTGTGTGTGTGTGTGTGTGCATGTATGTCTATTGGGAGCTGGTGACAAGATGCTCGTACCTCCGGAGACATCTTAGCTAACTCACATTCTCGGCTGTGGGAAGCGTGGGGCCTCTTCTCTGTGTGCACGGGGGAGCCCCCCTGCTGCTCCACCAGCAAGCCGGTGCTCCGCTCACGGCCGCCCCGCCGGCTGGGGCAACCGCACATTCTTAGACGCTCTATGTCATGGAAAGAAAGGTGAAGTGCTCCGTCTGCTCGGCTCTCCCAAACATTACCGCTCCGGCAACCAAAGGGGGGCTATGGTGCTGAGAGACTTTCTTCTCCTGGCGGCCAGGGCGAGGCTTTCAGATGCCAGAATCCACGGTGCTGTGAAGTTTGAGGAATTTTTCAAATCATCGTCCTCTAGGAGCATCTGCTAACCACCCTTCTGCACGTGGTCCTGGTGCAGCCTGAGTCCAAAGAGAGAGAGAGAGACAGGGCAGGTGCTGCTTTCATGGAATGGTGCACCAGAGACCAGGGCACGCTTCCTTTCCTGTCCCCGTTTGCTTTAATGGATCAACACGATCCAACATCCAGCCCTTGCTATGCCAGGTGTGAGAGAGAGAGCAGGGAGCAGCACTGTGGGCAGAAAGGAGATGGATAGTTCGAGGTTCCATCATGGTACTCAGAATAGTGAACAATTTAAAACATATGGATTGTTTATTTCTGGAATTATCCTTTTGGTACTTCTGAACCACAGTTGACTATGGGTTACTGAAGCTTCGGAAAGTGAGATCCCAGATAAAGGGGGGAACTACTCTATTTGGTTCAGCTGCCTTTGTGGGCCCCGCTCCACTGTGTCATATGCCCCCTTGTCCCAATATCAATGGCTCTGTCAATGCCAGCTCAGAGTAGGGCCTCTAAACATCCTTATTACTTCTCTCCATGTGTATTTTGAAAACCCTATACACCCCCTGCAGAATCATTTTTCCCCCTGAATTATGTTTTAAATCTAAGATTAGCAAAGTTTTTCTATAAAAGGCAAGATAGTACATATTTCAGTACATATCACTTGATATGCTGGTTTTCTATGCTGAGTAACAATTTATTACTGACTTAGCAGCTATGAATGATGCACATTTATTATCTCACAGATTCAGTTGACCAGGGTCTGGGCATGGCTTAATGGGGTCCACTGTTCAGGGTCTCACAGTTATAGTCTAGTGGGGGGCTGGGCTGCATTCGCACCTGGAGGCTGGACCTGGGAAGAAGCCACACCCAAATTCACATGGTGGTTGGCAGAATTCAGTTCCTTGTGGTTGTAGGATTGAAGTCCACTCTATAGGCCACATAATAGCAGTTTGCTTCTTCAAGGCCAGAAGGAGAGTCTCTCTCTCTCTCTCTCTCTCTCTCTCTCTCTCTCTCTCTCTCTCTCTCATCAGATAAGATAGTCTTACCTAAAGTGACACAATCAAGGGAGTGATATCGCATCACTTTTGCCATGTGATGTAATTCAATCAAGGAAGTAGTAGACCATCACTTTGCTATAATCTATTGGTCAGAAGCAAATCATAGATTCTACCCACACTCAAGTGAAGGAGATTGTGCAAGGGTATGCTCACAGCAGGAGGAAATATTATCTTCATAAGATCTATCACAGGTATTAAACTCTGTCTTCGTACTATAGAAGTAGTCATAGATGACATATAAACAGTGAGCATAGCTATGATGCAATAAAACTTTCTTTATAAAAGTAGGCTGAGGACCAGGTTTGGCTTATGAATTGTTATAGTTTGCCGACACCTGATCTTCAGAGTGATACTGTTGGTCTGCACCAAGAATTGTTTTTTTTGTTTTTTTTTTAATGAGGATATTATTTACTACTTTATTTAACATTCCCATTATGACAAATCTTGGACTAAAAATTTTTTTTCCTGGTAGTTGTACTTTTCTGGAGCAAATGACTGGTTTTAATCTCATGAACATTATAATTTAAAAAAATTGAAGTAAAATATACTGGCAATAAATGTTGCTGAATACTGAGTTTCCTTCTTCACTTTAGTTGCTAGGAATCTCAGAAGCAAAGTATGACCATCTATGCCGAGTGTAAAGGACTCCACAGAATACATTTTCTGCATTTGCCTCATTCCTGGCTCTGTTTAATGTTTCAACCTTGATTTCTCTTCTTTCATGCTGATATAATTTATGTCTTCTTGCTGTATTGTGTGTGTTTAAATCCTCCTAGTAAATCTTCTCTTTATAAGTTGAGAAAACATTTTTTAAATTTATCTTTATTGTTGAAAGTATTACAGATGTCCCCTTTGTCTTTTTTCCCATTGACCCACCCTCCACCCTGCACCTGCCCCTCCCAGGCCTTCGCCACACTATTGTCTGTGTCCATGGGTTATGCATATATGCATATAAGTTCCCTGGTTAATCTCTCCATCCCCACCCCCTACCTCCTTCTTCCCTCTAAAATTTGTCAGTCTGTTCCATACTTCTATGTCTCTGGGTCTCTTTTGTTCATCTGTTTATTTTGTTCATTAGATTCCACATATGAGTGAGATTATGTGATATTTATCTTAATTCACTTAACATAATACTCTCTAGGTCCATCAAGTTGAGGAAAATTTTTACAAATGAATAAAGCATTGTCTTTTAGTATGAATGGTGTATTGGGATAAGAATTACCTCTAAATTCAGATTAAGATGAATAGTAATTCAGTGGGAGGACATTCGAGTTCTCCTTTTATGATATTTAACCCAAGGAGAGAGCTGACAAATTCTTATACAGGGAATATTGCCGGTTTCTCCTCATTTATTCTGAAGTTTGGTTTGGAGGAGAAGCGTAATACCAGTTCATGGACATCACAGGCTGTACCAGGCTGCACCTGGGTGGGGCTGGACTGGGGCACGGATTATGGCTGGACCCATGAGATCACAAGCTCCATCCTACAAGGGTGCCATTGTGCCTGGCGCCTCGCTGGTGATTTCACTCCAAGATTGCTTGCCGCCTGGGGAAGGCAGCTGTAAAACAGTTCTCCAGTGAAATCATCGGACCCGGACTGCAGTTGTCAGCTTTGCTCTGCACACCCAGGTCGCCGCCTCATCTCCCGTGGCGGAGGTGCTGAGGGTTGAGCAGACTGCTTTAGTCAGCGGCGGTGATGCTGGCCTTGCTGGCCCCACCGGCCTAAAGTAGTTGAGTTCAGGTGACCTCCTCAGAGAAACCCAGCCCTTCTTCAGAAACTGGATCGTGAAACAAAGGGCAAAGGATTCGAGGATGCCGTAGACTCTGGGGATTTTTCTCAGGGGTGATGTGCATTCCTGAAGTGTCTCCTGAAGAATCTAGCACAGTGCTTGACATATAGTATAAATGAACCCCAAACGAGCTAATTTAGGGAAGCATATTTTATTCAGCAAATATGCAGGGATTTGCCTAGAGTGGTAGTATAGCATCATGATTAAGAGTAAGAGCTCTGGCGCCAGGCTGCCTGGTTCAAATCTCGCCTCTGACACTAACTGTGTGACCCTGGACACATTTCCTGGCTCCTCTGTGTGTCCTTACCGACAAAATGGGGATTAAGACAGATGCTGCATGTCTCTTACGTCCCTGCTTTCTCTCCTGGTCTGCTCTCCCTGGGATAAGCTAGCTGCCATGTCCTGATGACATACTCAAGCAACCCAACGAAGACATGCAATTAGTGAAAAGCCGGAGGCCTCCTGCCGACGGCCATGCGAGTGAACTGTCTTGGAACTCAGTCCGTAAGCCCCAGTCAAGGCTTCGGATGACTACAGCCCACATCAATATCTCCTCCCTGAGCTGAAGTCAGAATTTATTTACACTTATTTATATTTCTTTGTTCTATGATAATATTATATCACATTACCATATATACAGGGTGGGGCAAAATTAGGTTTATAGTCATGAATATGTGAAACACAGAGTTTATTCTTGTTTATTAATTATTAAATTATTTTTCCTATGAACAACTATAAACCTACTTTTGTCCCACCCTGTATGTAGACTTATTTTTTTTAAAAGAAACCACTGTGAAGAAGTTAAATATACTTGCTTTATTTTAAAAATAATTTCATGTTGTGAGGATTCACTTATATTATTATTATTACTAAATAAAGTATAAGATGATGGCACAGGGTATTTGAATGTACCACAATTGATTTGACCAATCTCCTATTGATGGATGGTTAAGTTATTTTTTATTTTTCACTGTTAGAAGTATTACTAGGGTTGATGTGAGAAGGGTCTCCAAGAATCATGTATGGTAAGTTTTATGGTCTGGTGGTTTTGAGTAAGGATTTGAAGGCTGTGGAAGGACAGGAGTATATATAAGAGGCGGTAGATTGAGCCCTAACTACCCAGTATATTGGTTACGTCATCTCTGGTATTTTCTGAGACATTCCTGATTTGGAACATTCTGCCTCCTTGGGGCCATATATTCTGAGTTTTTGTTTGGAAAATATTATCACCCCTTCATGCCATGAACTTCACACTTCAGCAATACTGACTTGCTTTTCACATCCCACACCTGCTATGCTGTTCTCACTTCCCTGCCTCTGCGTATGCTGAACCCTCAGCCTGGAATGCTTTCCCTCCAGTTTATCTGTCTATCTCCTTTTCACCATTCTTGGACTCATCTGAGACCTCTCTTCTAGCAGATTTTCCTAATCTTTCTCTACCCACGACTGGTTTGGGATCCTTTCCTTCACATTCATAGAGGCCTATGCTTACTTCTTTCACTGAACTAGCATTTTATGGCTCTTACTCAGTCATGAGTTCCTCAAGGACAAATGATCATGGATCAAACAAACAAACAAACAAACAATTAGACAAACACTATTACTTTATGTAATGACTGTAATACTTTGGACTTTGAGCAAAATTTTAGTGAAAGGATAAATAAATCAATGAGCCCCATTGGAAAAAATGTCAGTGCAGTTGAATTGTTCTAGGGCTGGGTTTTCTGGACAAAGGTAGCCCATTTGGGCAAGAAAATTGAAATTGCCTAGAGGGTTGAAGTGGTGGAGCATGGTGTGTTTGCTGGATAGGAGGGAACTGAAGAAAGGAGAGGCTGATAGAGTAAATTCAGAGGAATCAAGGACTGGGGAGCTCTGTAGATTTGAAAGACAGGAATGTGGTTACTATAATGCCAGGTCTGGACTGATAGGTAGTGGTCCCCAAACTCAACTATACATAAGCATCACCTATGAATCCCAGCACACAAACACTAGTATCACCAGGAATCATCACTGGCCAATAATCCAGATTTCTGAGAACCTCTCTTAGGGATTCTGAACCAGTAGGTCTGAGGTAGGATCTGGGAGGTGCGTATTTAACAAACATCTCAGGAAGTTCTCATTCAAAGGGTCTATGCACCCCCTTTGGATAATTTTTGAAATGTGAGGCTTTGTGCAAAAAGTAAGGTCTCTCTGGTTTTAAGGCTTCAGAAGTGGAGCCATATCTTCTGAAGCCAACGTTCAGATGTGGCCACAAGAATGCATGACTAGAGCAGGAGTTCAGGGGGAAAAGGTAGAGAAAAGGAAAAGATCATCCATGTGATAGTCATCCAGGTTGGTGGAAGGGATTAGGGGGAGGAAGGACTCAATGGCATGTATCAGAATCTCTCATGAAGGAAGGGGACTTTCCAGAGGGGTGGTAGATGATTTCCTGGATGGAGTGGAACTTTTACAGATGAACCACTGCAGTTCTTGGGTATGAATGCCCAGTGATACTGTGTTGAGGAGCCTGTGTGTGATTGAGAAGAGAAGGGTATATTTTGGCACCTTTTTCTTACTAGCATTTCCAAGTCTCCAGGCCTGCCAGGGGAGGGGTGAGCAAGTGACTGCAAAGTGGAACAAAAGGCCACAAGAGCATAATCATGGGCACAGATAACAAAGAACTGCTAAAGACTACTTAGCATTCAGATTAGAAAAGAGGCTTTAGAAGCACACAAACAGTGGTGTCAACAGGAATCACCCTTGGTCAATAATCCCAGGGTCTCCAGCCTGGCTTCTTTGGAGATTTGAGGTGCCTCCCAAAGACTGTTCCCAGCCAGCGACTGAGAGCTGCTGGGATAATAACACAGGCTCATTCCTCCTCTGATACTCACCTTGCACTTTAAGTCTCTTGACAACTTTGCCAAACTTTCTTAGATGGCTCTGCTCTCAGGGACACTTCGGCCCACCCTCCTTCCCTTTCTCCTTCACTAGGGCTCAGACCTGCATTGTGGTCTCACAACACTCTCAGCCTCACCTTGTTCCCTTCCCATGTTCTCTCGAAGGTATTTCCCCTAATATTATTGCGTGCTCAATCTAATCTTGATGACTGATTCTTGGAGGACTAAGAGTAGCACAGCAAATAAAGTAGCAGAAGTGTGGTAGTCTAGGATACTTATATCTTACTCTGAATCCGGCCTCAGGGAGTATCAGCCCTGGAAAAAATTCAGGAAAGCTAACCAAATCACTGGTTATTAAAAGCAATGCTGTTGGACAGTGAGAGTTTACGGAGCAGTGACTATAGAATGCAGTCATTAACTCTGTAAGGAACTTGGCACAATGAGATTAAGAAACTGGACCTGCAGTTGGGAAGTGAGGTGCTCTGAAGTGAAAACGCAGGTCCCTGGGGCTGTCCCCCCCGCCAATGCACTTTCTACTGCATCATGCTGCCTGCAGGGATGAGGGGTTTCCCAGGATGGAGACACAACCAAGAGACTTGATCAGCATTTGTCTTCAGCGGCATCCAGATATTTTGGATATACTGGTATCTACAAATGTCTTCAGAGGAAATCCTCATTTTAGGCTACTTCTATTTAAAGTGACCAGCTTTTTTAATGCTCTTAATTCAGAATTAACAGACCTTGTAATGTACCAGATCAAAGTCACGATCAATGGCAGATACAGTGGTACTTCGAGATACGAGTTTAATTCGTTCCGTAACCTTGAGGCGTGGGAAACTATGAGACGTTTGAGTCTCCATAAACTGGTGGGTCCTGTGCAGCTGGACAATCCGTGCAATGACTCATATTTCAAAGCAAAAATAGCTCATTCGAAGGCTCGTACCTCAAAAATCTTGTATGTTAGGGCACTCGTATCTCGAGGTACCACTGTAGGTGCAAACATTAGAACCTGCTGCCAATGAAAGGCTCTCTTTCTCTGTTTAATTAGGTTTAACTAGCCAGGTCAGCTTGATTTGTAAAATATATCCCTAATCCTCTCTGTTCTTCTCTGTTCCATTGCCCCCACTCTTGGCCACACCACCAACTCCTGTCCCCTACAGCTGTAGTGGCCTTCTATCTGGTCCATCTGCTTCTTGGAGGCACTTCCAGCCCATTCTCTGTGTATATCCACAGTGATTACTCTGAAAGTCAAATTAGATCATGTCCCTCTCCTGCTTTAAGTCCTCAAGTGGCTTCTCATTACACTTGGAAGAAGATCCGCACTCCTTCTCATAGCCCAGAGGACCTGAGACTGCTCTCTGAGACTTGCCTCTCACCCCTGGTCCACTCCAATCAAAATACCTTCTGCTTCTCCACCACGTCTGTGTATTTCTGGAACAGATCAAGTTCTTCCTTACCCATGGT
>PVJN01048043.1:0-15762 GCA_004026805.1 Lasiurus borealis
CTCCCTATATGAGTCTGGGTCCCCAGAATCTCACTGGAAACTGGAGTTTAGAGCAGTCAGAAACATGTAACTCCCACCCAGTTGAAAAACAAACAAACAAACCAAAAAAAAACAAACAAAAATAACAGTGCAAGCCAGCCCAATTCACACGTGTCTCTGTACCTCTGCCCTTCTGACCCTCTGCACGTCCTACCAGGTCTCAATGCAGTTTCTTTTTCCTTCTAGTTGTAGAACGTCCACGTAGTTCTGGGGGATAGTTGTTTGGTCTTTTAGTTGTAGTTTTGATGTGGTTGTGAGAGGCAGCATGTACAGGTGTACCTTATGCCGCCATCTTGGCTCCTCTATATATTTAGGATTCTGAAGGTGATGTTTAATGTTTAAAATAATTCTGTAAAATATACAATATTTATTAGAGCAATATTGACTATATCATATAAAATGTTGTAATCTTATTTCTAACTAAACAATGTAGATTAAATATTTTTATGTATGAATATTTTCTGCTTATTTGAAATAGTAAAAATGTGGAACATATTAGGAATCCATGTGTACTTTCACCCCAGAAAGAAATGGCATCATTATTTGTACCAATCTTACCAAAATGATTTGAGTAAAATATTTTAAGTTATATTTATGTGACCCCCAACTTTGTGGAGAATTATGTTAGTGAAGAAAGAGTTGTATTGGGATAAAAGAACCCTCTAGTTAATATTTTTGTTCATTTAGAAATGTATTTATATGTGTTAAATTAACATTGATCTCCCTCTATTTGACTCAGTCTCCATGAAAGATGGAATGATCTTTTTCTAGCTTGTTATATTTCTCTTTAGTGTTTTTAACTTCTGGCACACAACAGGCATTATTTGTAGAAAGACAAAAGAAGGGCACAGATTGAGATAAATGTTTGCATATCAGTCAAATTTTTACCTGATATTAGTATAATATTATGCATCTTTTGATTCTGTTAGGCACTAGGCACTCTTAGAATAGTTAAATATTTTATTGATTTTTTTACAGAGAGGAAGGGAGAGAGATAGAAAGTCAGAAACATCGGTGAGAGAGAGACATCAATCAGCCGCCTCCTGCACGCCCCACACTGGAGATGTGCCCGCAACTAAAGTACATGCCCCCAACCAGAATCGAACCCGGGACCCTTCAGTCCGCAGGCCGACGCTCTATCCACTGAGCCAAACCGGTTTTGGCAGAATAGTTAAATAAATATACAGATTAAACCATATATATTTCTATGAAATTGAATGAATTTCTGCATTTGAATTTGGATTAAATATGTTATGTATTAAGGGAAGAGGAAAACATACTACTGAGGAGAATCCAAATAATTCACCCCAAAATAGTTTGATAAAACTCACCATTAGTTTCTAATATTAACACAAAGGTGATTTATTAGTTCTCATCTTATATTTGTACATATCTTTAAGAAAACTTTTAATATTTGATAACATAATTCAACTCATAACTAGGCAATAATACATGAGTAAATGAAACAAACCTTTAGTTTATTGTCTTCCAATATTTATATTTTTCATTTAAACTGGATGATTGGAGGAAAGTCGTGCTGCCTCTAACTTGTAGTGATGTATTCATTGGCAAAAGTCCAAATAGCCTGGTATGCATCTCTGAGTATCATTCTCACTGGCAGCCAAGTTTTTTTCCACTTGAGCCTCTTCTCTTTGGATCCTGGCCAGGCTAGACCAAGATTTCATGAGCACGAAGAAGCAGTATTGATTTTCCTTTTAAACTCATCTTGTGAGAGTCAGCCACGCCTTCCCTCCCTATGAATAGAGCGGCCCTGGAGGCACCCAGCTGCAGCACTTGCTGGTAGAATAGCTTCTTTGGTCTGGACCTGAGCTGAATTCCAAGTACCGAAAATAAAAGGGGAAAATGGCAATGGAGATAGGCCATCCTTTCAAGTCAGATACACATTCAAGAGTCTCTAAAAGAATGTTCTTGGGAAACAGGGAGTTTGCTTGTTAGAGCAAGTGAAGGAGATTCTTATTATAAGACTTGTCAGCCAAGAGAATGACTGCTTATACCAGGGCATTCTTGGATAAGCCAGGTTGTACAGCAACTTTTTGTGTTAAAATGATACAATGTATATTATTATATAATGTGTATAACATATACATATAATATACAAATAAACATACATGCTATATACATATATGAACATTTTTCATATTTTATATAAAATTTAAGTTAACTCTGGTAGAAAAACATCCTAGTTCTTTAATTCAGATAAATTAATGTTAATTAAAACTATTAATTTCTATGCTAATGCTAGCATTTTATGAAAGCAGCACCATCTGTTAAGTTAGTATAAGAAATATTATAAAAGTTTGCCATATACAAAAATCTATTGAAATTATAAATCTATAATAATCTTATCATTTACTATTCAGGCTTCCTGGCTTTATTTTACTTTAGAAAATGCTAGAAATAAAATTGTCTAATAAAATGGTCTTACCCCATGAAAAATATCTCTAAGCCTTTCCAAAAACATTCAAAGAAGCAAAGCTATACAATAGGCCAAACTTAACCTCATAAGGGCCCAAGTTTACACCATGCATAAGGCTTATTATAACTGTAAATTACAATGATTACTTATGGTAACAGCATGAATGTGTTTCACGATACTAAGGAGCAGAAAAAAACATGTCTAAATGATATTTTTATGACTTCATTCTCAAGGTTTCACAACATAGAGCACAACAAAATACCATTATATTTTTTTAAAGTGCTAAGTATAACCTTTTGCTCCAAATCTTAATTTGTAATTCAAGATATACTTGTTATCCAAGGCAGATTCACTTTATTCTCAGAAGTCAATGGTAATTTAAATGTAAACCAAAATATGATCACATAATCATAGTAATTCAAAATCTATGCAGTATATGACAATATAATATTTGAAGTTTACATATTCATTTCTCTTTAAAAATATTTGTAATATGCATACATTTTTAGGTGATTTGATGATAGTTGTAGAAAATACCTGGTTTAATTTTCAAAGAATATATGTTGATTGTCGATGTGTGGTAACCTAGCACCCTGGTAAAATATAGGTTAATGGAAAAATGATGATACAGCAAACAAAGCAAAGGACTCAGGAAATGTTACATAAAACAGCACAACAATAAAAAAGCCCTAAAATGTTGCTGTCCACATTAAGCCAGTGTTGATTAAATCTATTCGGTGTAAACATATTTCAATATATGATAATAATACTTGAGGGCAATCACAGAAAGAAGAAATTTGGAATGAAGAAATCTAAAGATCTTGTGAAGTCTTTAACAGTACATTAATCCTATATTATTAAATAAAAATTTAAAAATTCAAAAAGTTCAAAATGAAATCTCAGATATATCATAGGAATCATCTTAAATTACAAGGATTTTTATTTTTTAAATGTATATACATATTTTTAAACTGTATCCACATTTTATATATCAGTCACAGCTGAGATGTTATTTTTTAATGGAGTAAAAATATTCTTTTAGAATTTTTGTCATGTGTTCCAGGCTGACAGATACCCTCAGGAAACACTTCTTAGAGAAATATCTCTTAGGTTCTTTAGACACATTTTCATTTCAGTCAGTTCTAAAGTCAAACATCTCTGGGAAATATTACTTGAAAAATTAATGAAATCTCATACAGAAGACAATGGCTTTGAAATAATGCTTCACCTATTTTTTAAAAACAAGTGATAAAGCACAAGATATTAAAAGTTCAATATGTTTATGTTTTTTATAAACATTGTGGCTCTTATATGTTTCAGCTGTTTTCAAAATCTATACATTAAATTGCTTAAGCAGATACTCATGAATAAATATATGTATGACACATTTAGCGTCTCTACTTGAAATATTTTATTCCTGCTTTCTATTTCAAGCAAATAGAAAAAGAAAGGTGAGATCACCTCTTAGAAAATAAAAATGTTCTATTACTTAACATGTAGAATATTAAATATTTGACTATGTAAGAATTTACAAAAAAAGAGACACAAGAAAGATTGAATTTAATGATCAAAAATAACATAAAAATTTAAAAAGGCCTTTATCAATAGTTTTTTAGTTGTATTCTAAGATTTCTGAAAAAAAAATAGCAGTATGAATGATAGAGTTGGCTGATGTTTTATAAAATACTAGAGGCCTGTTGCACAAATTTCTGTACAGGTGGGTTCCCTTAACCTGGCTGGCGATCGAGGCCTATTGGGTGCCAGCTGGCCAGGGGAGGGACCCTGGGAAGTTGGACCCCAGGAGGTTGGCCTGCACAGGTGGGGTCCCTCAGCCTGGCCGGTGATCAGCGATTGGGGCCTATTGGGGGGAGCGGGCTGGCAGGGGTGAGGGACTGCAGGAGGTTGGCCCTCTGGGGGAAGAGGCCATGAGAGGTTGGCCAGCAGTGGGGGGAGGAGCCATGGGAGGTTGGCTCTGGGAGTGCACTAACCACCAGGAGGCAGCTCCTACATTGAGTGTCTGCCCCCTGGTGGTCAGTGTGCATCATAGCAACTGGTCGACAGGTCATTGTGGTCTTTTGGTTGTAAGGATTACTTAGGTTTTAATATATATACTAGAGGCCCGGTGCATGAATTTGTGAATGAGTGGGGTCTGGCTGGTCAGAGTTGGGCTGATGAGGGGAAGGGGTTGCAGGTGGTTGACCATCCCTAACCCCATTCAGGGTGGAGTGTGGGTAATTGGAGCAGGGCTGGCCAGGGGAAAGGTCCAAACCAGCTGGGGGGGGAAGGGCCACAGGAAGTTAGAAGGAAGCCCCAATCAGTCCTGTTGGCTGCAAAAGTGAACGTCATAGCAATTGGTCATTCTGGTTGTTCCAGTCAGTTGTCTTTTATATATATAGATAGATAGGCAAATATCACTCAGAAATAGTAACTCAATTTTACTGGTTTTTGGTTGAGGTGGAGTTACTGAGGTGCCTGCTATAAGAAAAAGAGTTTCCCAAGGCCCCCATTGGAGATGGCCTTTATTGATGATGTAAAATGAAGGGGTTCCCCAATAAGATCTTGTCTCAGTTCTTCTCACCATATAAGAAGTCCAATCATATCTTCAGCAGGGCCAGAAATAACCTTACAACCCAGAATTTCTGATCCTTATGAAAGTTCAGCCCAGTCCAGTATCTGGCTAGTTTAGCATGTGTTCCCAGCATCAGTCTATTGTGTGTGGAGTCTGCACAGCTATGCCATGAGACTACATAAGGCTGTATGGCTATAGAGAGAGAACAGGCAAGTAGGAGTCACAGAGCAAGGGTGAGCACAAGCAATAGAGAGGGAACTCTTGGTCTGGGTGTTTTAACCAGGATCTTCTTCAAACGAATCAACCAATCTTCCTAGATTTCATACATCTCTGATGGGGTCTACCACTCACCAATCCATTGTTCCAAAGGCTAGCATCTTCCTTTGGTCACCCTGACTCACTGTGCATGTGCCCATCTTCTCCCAATGATCTGTAGGGAATGGACTGGTGCTTCCATGAGGAACATAAAGCTGTAGCTTCCTGGCAAAACTTTCCAGATGACCATGCTTATAATGTCTGGCCTCTCTTTTGCTCTGTTCTTATATATTAATAATAATATATTAATAATATAAATTATTATGTTAATAATATATTAATAATAATAAACTACTAATTATGTTGGTAACATACTTATCATGAATTCAGCCATCTCTTTGGTGATCTTGCATTTATTATTAAACAAAAATATATCCAAATTTTAAAGAAATTTTGATATGTAGAGAATAGATAAAATAAAACTTTATGTAGCTGAAAAAGCTTTGTAAATTTATCATCACAGAAATGAGATAAGACACAATAATACTGTAATTAAAATGGAACATTCTTTTGTAATCTAAGTGCTTTAAAACATTTGGGGAGGACTTAATTTTATATTAACTTAGAGTTGTCATTGTTTACTATAGGAGTTGAGTTCTGACAATAATTTCTTTTAGTGATGTTTTTGTAGATTTTTTGTCATTTCTATGTTTTATTAGGTGATTACCTGAAAAGTAAGAAAAGACAATGCCATATTTAACTAGAAGTCCTACTAAAGAAGGATCATTAGTGGAGAAATAATATTGAATAATATCTCAATATGATCACTCTGCCATACAACCAAATAAATAATAGATGTTTATAGATTGAGTTAAAAATAGAAAACTATTAGAAATAAGGAAAGAGATCTAAAAGTAAGGAGAATCACAACCAAGGAAAGAATATTGATACATCTCATGGTGTTTCATGATGTAAAAATATAAATAACTTTATATAAACAAATAGAAAAAAATGAAAGGCACTTGGATAAATATTTACTATAAACATGATTAAATAGTTAATACTCAATAAATATAAAGGGAGCTATGAAACACTCTAACCAAGTAAAATAACAAAGTATTTGAATAGATAATTATTAAGTATTTGGAAAGACATTTATCAACTAGAGTATTACATGAAATTTAAAACATTATCTCTTTGTAGTTGTTGTTTTCCTCCCACTTTAACTTTCTAGTTTGTCCTGTAATCTGCATGTCATTCTTTATTTACATGCCACATTGCTTTGACCAATGCAAACTTATATGAATCTTGAAATCTGGCCTAAGTACTCAATTTTTCTTTTCTTTTCTTTTTTTTTTTCTATTCAAGATTTGGGCACATTTGGGGGAGAATTGATTTCTCAACAATATTGAATCTTCCAAACGATGAATATGGCATAGCATTATTTCTTCTGATTTTCTTTAATTTCTCAAATTCATGGTTTGTCGGTGTGTTTCATTAGGCATTTTTGTTAACCTTGTGCTTAATATTTTATTTCTCTTTGTTAATCATTAAGAACTTCAGCACTATTGTAAACAGAATCTTTATAATTTTGTTTTCCTAAAGTTTGCTTCTAGTGCTTAAAAATTAAATGAACTTTGTATATTAATCTTGTATTTTGCAAATGTACAAAATGCAATTATTATTTTTATTTCTTATTTTAATCAAATTGAGGAATATCCCCACTATTATTAATTTACTGAAGGACATTTTTAAAACAAAAATTGATGTTGAAGTTTTTCAAATTTGTTACCTGCATTTATTGAAATGAGCTGTTAAAACAATCTTTCATTCTTGAGATAACCCTTTCTTGGTCATGATGCATTATTCTTTTAATAAGTTGTATTAAAGTACTTTTACATCTCTATTCATAAGTAATATTAGTCCATAATTTTGTGTGTCTTTGTGAGGGTAAGGATTATGGTTTTTCTAGCTTTTATAAAAACAGGTAAGAAATAATTTATCTTCATTTATTTTCTAGAGGAGTTCATCTGACATTCATATTATTTCTCCTTAAATATTTGACAAAAGTCATCAGTGAAACCATCTGAGTCTGAAATTTTCTTTGTAGCAAAGTTTTGGGCTTTTTATTACA
Source organism: Lasiurus borealis (assembly GCA_004026805.1). Taxonomy (NCBI): domain Eukaryota; kingdom Metazoa; phylum Chordata; class Mammalia; order Chiroptera; family Vespertilionidae; genus Lasiurus; species Lasiurus borealis. The sequence continues at coordinate 7,435 of PVJN01048043.1, forward strand.
AATTGTCCCTTTAGTAGATGAAGAGCTATTACAATGATCTATTTTGTTGCATCTGAGTTTGGCTCAGTTGCATTTTACAGAGAATATGTCTTTTTATCAGTTTTCCAATTTGTTGGTATTAAGTTGGACATAATATTTATTATTATCCTTTGATTATCTATAGGCTCTATGGTGACAAACCCTCTTCATTCAGGATAGTGTAATTTGTAGGTGTTCTTTCTTTTGTAATTAAATTTATTGAGGTGAGTTAATAAAATTACATAAGTTTCAAGCATACAATTCTATAACATCATCTGTATACTGTATTGAGTGCCAACCACCCAAAGTCAAAACTTCTTTCATCACCATATATTTGATCCTTTACTCTGTTATTATCCTCCCATCTCCCCTCTGGTAACTACCATATTGTTGTCTGTGTCCATGAGTTCTGTTTGTTTTTCTTGGACAGTCTGAGCAGATACTGAAATTTGTTCAAATGATTAACCTATGGCTTTGGATTATTGGTATTTGTGTTCTGTATCTTATGTCTATTGTTTGGGTACAATTTACTTTTATTTTTTATATATCTTACGATGAAATTTTGGGTGTTTGATTTTATATATTTTGTTAGTATTTAATGCTATAAGACTCTTTCTAAGTGCTACTTTGGCTGTACTATGAATTTTTATATCATCTTTTCATTGTTATTAGGCTTTAATTTTTTATATCCTTTTTTTTCATATGTGATCCAGCAATTATTTACATGAGTGATGCTGAATTTCTAAGTACAGTAACTGGTTTTTCCTATATACTCAGTGTGGGCTGAAACATGTCCTGTATATTTCTGATTCTTCCAATTTATTAAACATTAATAAAACAGGTAACTATTCTGTATTACATACTGTAAGTATAAATCTGATTCCTTATTACTAAATTATCATATAACTTTAACCCATATTTTCATGTTATTTAAGAGGTCCTAATTTATGGCAACTAAAAACTAGCAAACATGAAAGTCACTTACACATTTAAGCAGTTACTATTTAACATGTTGGTACATTGGTTCAATGGAATTATGGACTCATCATGACATTTAATTAATATTAAATCTACCTATTATTTTTGTGAACTGTTATTTTGATAGAAATGTGAAAATGTTTCTTTATATTTTAGGTCTTTAAACACCAAGTCTCTTTAAGTTTATATAAGTTAAAAATATTGCCAAACTAAAATGAAAGAAAGGACAAAAAGGAAGAAAAGATTTGGAGGAAAGAAGGAAAGGGCACAACCCTATTTAGTTTAAGTACTATGCTTTAAAGTTAAGGTAAGTATCATTTTAATGAATCAGCAGTTTATATTTTATCTACAGTCACAGAACACATTTTCATTGCCTAACACAAATATCCCCATGAACTGTTTCCCTGTAATGGTTTGTAACTGAGAAAAGATGTCTATTTCTATCAATTTAATTCATTTCTGAAAAAAAAAATACTCTAACATGTTAATTCACACAAAAAAATAAAATCATACAGGCTCTCACCAGTGTAAAAAAAAAAAGGAAAAGAAAAACAAAGAGACTTCTTTGAATAAACTGAAAGGATTTACTGAATAAGCCATGAGTAGGGAATCCCAGAGGAAAGCATAATTCTTACTCAATCAAAAAAATACATTTGCCTCTGGCAAACCTAAGGGTAGACATATCTCATATAGACTTAAAAGTCCTAAGTACTGTTTAGATGAAAATTTTATTAGATTAAATGTCAGCAGAATAAACAAAAAAATTCAATTGCTCATATTTTTTATGATATTCAGTACTAAGGCAGTGTATTTGCTAAGAAGACAGGTAGCTCTAAATTAGTCATAATGATATAGTAGTTATATTCAATTTAATGGCCAATATTTATGCTCTGAAATATTAATAATTTGAATAAATGTTTGAATTTGATTCTCCTATAAAACATTTTAATTACTTTTTTATTTCATTTTTATTAATATACATAGCAGATTGCTTATTTGGTTATGGTTCATAGAAATTACTGAAGATCCTGGCTCATTGCTCATGTAGAATGCTGATATTTCTTCCTTCTTGCCTTCACTGCCTTTCCCCAATGTCTTCCTCATAAGTTTATCACACTGCAAGAAAAAAGATCTTTCAACGGACAAATGTGATCATGTATCTCTTCCACCCTCCACTACTGTCCAAGATTTTGACTTGCCTTTGGCCTTAGGCTATTATACATATAGATACACATTACCTGTTATGCATGACCTCGCTTTTGGTTATCTCTTTGGCTCAAATATTATCACTTCACTATCATCAGCCTTCTCATCCTTCATAATTTTACTACAGGTGAATATGTTATTTTGCAGTCTGTAATGTCATGATCTTTATTCTTTTGGGGGGGAAATGATATGTATTACATGTGGTGCTGGAATATTCTATTTTCTATCTTCTTTTCATCTAAAACATTTTTACTTGCATTTAATATTTTGTTTTATACGCTATTTCATCTAATGAGATTTTTACATTTTAAAATTGCTATTCCTGCCAAAACCGGTTTGGCTCAGTAGATAGAGTGTCAGTCTGCGGACTGCAAGGTCCCAGGTTCAATTCCAGTCAAGGGCATGTATCTTGGTTTTGGGCACATCCCCAGTAGGGAGCGTTCAAGAGGCAGCTGATCGATGTCTCTCTCTCATCGATGTTTCTAACTCTCTATCCCTCTCCCTTCATCTCTGTAAAAAATCAATAAAATATATATTTTTTTAAAAAAATTGCTATTCCTTTTGTCATCATAGTGGGTGATATACCATATCTCTGTGTATGTATGTTTGTACTCCTTTCTAAATTCATATATTTTTTGAAGGAACAACTATCCCATTAATAATTATATTCCAGAAATTGCCATAGTAACTTGCATGTGATAAAAGCCTTTGATATATATAAATTAAATTAAGTTGAGTTCACAAAGCAATGAAAAATCACATTTAATTCTTAAATGTAAGTTCTACAAAGTCATAATGCATAGTATGGGCACATACTTATACTACAGTCTTTACCATTTATTAAATCATTTTATTTTAATGAAGAAATTTTATTTCTTTTTTATTTATTTTTATCTTAAATATACATACCACTCATTTAAGATGTTTTTCTATTATCATCTATGTTAATTTTTTCACACTTACTCTCACTTGACCTATATTCCCCTATAGACATGTCTATCTAGACATGAGAACATGTATGCACACATTTTAAATATATTTTTGAACAAGTATTTTTTATTTCATTAATCAAGTTTCTTTGAATATAATTTGCTTAACTTTAATTTTATTTACTTTATACTGACCATATGTGCTACCTATAGATCAGAACTGGCTGAGCAGATTACTTTGGCAATAACAAAGCATTAGTAGGTTAACACTGTCCTATCTCAAGTTGGCCTAACTCCAGCACAGTTGATTGAATGTTGTCTGGTACATTAAAAGGGTTTTGGGTTTGATTTATGGTCAAGGTACATACCTAGATTGCAGGTTTGATCCATGGTCACTCATAGTTCCTATGGGAAATAACTGACCATTGTTTTCTTCTCATATCTCTCTCTCTTTCTCCCTATAAATCCTATCTGCTGGTGAGGATTAAATTTTTTTTTTAAATGTACATGTAAATATTGGAAATAATATGAAGAAATATGTCATTACCCAAGTTAACACTTGGAATTAATTACACAGCACACAGGGTGCTACTTGGTGGGGAATTGAGAGATGAACTTCCTAGAAAAGTAGAAAATTACTTCCATCTTTCCCAGGACAACAATGGCAGTCCTGGTGGCCAGTCTTTATTGAGTTAGCACTTAGAGAATCCCCAAAAGTTGATTCCTCTGTCTCAGCAGATTTGTGCCAGCATAAGGTCTGGATTATCAAATCAAATCTATAAAAATAAATGTATAACTAGATTCAATGAAGTGAAGCTATTGATTTTTTTGTCAAAGAGAAAAGCAAATTACCTAAAAAAGACATTTTATTTCTCATTAGCAAATACATATGCCAGAAAGCATTTAATCATTTCCAGACTGATTAAAATAATAATTCTCAATTGAGAACTTTACATCTAAATTATCCACCATTTAAGGATGAAATCAAATATAATTATATTATTAATATAAATTCATCATCACATCTACTACAAGTGAGGAAACAGGAGTAATTTTTACTAAAAGGAAACAAAACAAAAAAAACAGTCCACTTCTTTTAAAGATGGCAAGGATTTGAAAATTTATTAACATCTCCTTTGCCTAAGTACAGCGATATTTTATGATAAGCATATTCAAATTCTTTATAGAGTTTAATAACCTTCCAAATTTAAAGTGTATCCTAAAGAGGGGATATGCTAATTGAACCTTATGCCATCACAAAGATGGCATTACTCACAGCCAATAAGGAGGTAATATGCTAATTGCTGTCCCACCCTCAAAGATGGCAGTGCCCACAGTCACAACATGGTGGTGCCTAGTCCCCTCAGTCCTGCCAGGGTGGCAGGTATGAGGATAGACTAGGCCTACTTCCAGGCAGGCCGGGCTGCTCTCCAAAGTCTCCTGAGTCCCCTCAGCCCTTCAGCCACCATGGACTAGCTTGAGGCACAGGGAAGCCACTGATGGCAGCGCCCAGCCACCCAGGGCCAACTGAAGCTTAGGTAACCAGGCCCGACTGAGGCTTGTGCTGCCAGCAGTGATGGGGCAGCGTCTTCCCCTGATCACTGGATTACCTTCCACCCCTGAGGGTTCCCAGACTGTGAGAGAGGGCAGGCCAGGCTGAGGGAACCCCCTTCAGTGCATGAATTCTCATGCACCGGGCCTCTAGTGTTATCATAAGGAGATAGAGGGAAGCTAGTCAGGTATTGGAAGCATGGGACTGCTGAGGGGGGATGGAGGAAATGGAATAGGAAACACAACTAGGTGACACTACTAAGGCATCTCATCCGGGCAGGGAAGGATAGCTACAAGTGGAGACATGAACTTTAAAATGTGTGCATGTTGCTAAGACAGGCAGTTTGCAGATAACCAATCATCAGGTAATAAGGTATATAAACCAATCCCAAAGATGTTGCTAAGGCAAAATTCTTTTACAGGACCAATCAGGAACTAACAACCATATATTACAGGAAAGCACATGCTTCCTCTTCTCTCTCCCCTGATGGGCTAGGTTCTTGGGTTGATGGCAGGAATTTCACTCCCCTGCGCCCACAGCCATGTTGGCCTCCACACATGGACTAATAGACTTTAAAACCCAACTGTAAGATGAAAAGGAAACTGGCAGCTCCTGAAACCCCAGCTGCGCCTTTTCCAGGACTGGCTTTTCTCAATAAACTTTGGTTCCCTTAACTGCATTTATCCATGATTTCATTCTTCATTTTGTAAGACAATGAACTGGGACTCAAATACCCCACATTTTGGTTTCAATCAAATGCAGAGCAAGGACTGATAATTACAGATTTTAAAACTTTTTTTCTACCATGCTGCTATTTCCTAAGAAAAGATTGTGTCTAAGATTAATATAATTATCTGAAAATATTTAAAATAAGTTTGATTCTGCTGTATTATTTCAAATACATGTGTGACAACTAAATGGCAAAATTTTGTTAACTAAAAACATGTTTGCCAAGATTTAGAGAAATATGTTATTTCCTTTCAGCAGACAAAATCATAGTAGTTTTACTGATTTCAAGTACTTATTTTTAAATCGAATAAATTTTACATACTTTGCCTAAATGGGAAGAGTCTTTGTGAGATGTGATGCATGGGAAAGTAGAGCATGCAATGTAGTAATGCAATGTAATGCATAGAAAAAGTATTTATTCACTGTCAAAAAAAAAAAAAAAGAATAAATAATAATTCCAGATCAAAACGGTGTCAGTAAGAAACATATGTTTGTTAACTTTTCTTTCTGTGGAAATTGAAATATATTTGAAAGTGTTCTCTCAATGGGTAGGAAATATGGTCTAACTTTTCTTAGCACTTATCACTAGACTAGAGAAGAATACACTCCTGTGAAGGTCATAATGGAAAACCAGAAGTGACAATACAAGCCATTGATTTCACTGTGTTTTATTACTGTGTCTGGCTACAACAGACATGTGTGCCCTAATGGCTATTTTCACACAGACTGCAAAATTTCACTTAGATAAAAATTGAATGTGTAATAAAACTCAATTTTACTTCTTACAGCTAATGTCAATTGGATCAATGATATGCTTAAGAATCAATTTCATTGATCAAAGTAAATAATGTAAATTTATGTTTCATGTGTTTTAAAAGATTAGAAACTATTCAAATAGAAGTAAGAAAACCTAAGGCATATAGATAATCATTAAAATATATATTAGATAAGGAGACATAGTCAATATTGTTAAATTTTTACACATATAATCAGAATTAGTAAAATATAACACTTACAATCTGTAATGTAACCACCTCTCAAATTTGTTGATAAGTCAATATGTTTGATTTTGTGACATATTTTAAATGATTATTTTAATTTAGCACATTTGAAAAGGAAGCTTAAAAATGTAGATTCCTGAAGTGTCATAATGATAAATCATGGATTTTGAGACTACTCAATTTTCACCTGGGAGCATTCATAAAGTTAATTAATTTTTATTTTCTGAAGATTGTTTTGACTTTGAAAATCTCACGTGCTCGCCTGTTTAAAATGCATTTTATTTGAACTAAGTGTTTCAGATTTCTTCCCCAAACTCCTACTACCACATACATATTAAAATAACAACAGCAGCAGCAACAAAAACTATTAGATCATATCCTTAATCATTTCATTCAAAAGGAATAAGTTCAGGTGACACTTTTGAGCTCCTTGTCATGTAAGAAATCTTGAGACTATTTTTTTTCCAGCATTGCCTGCAGATTTTCTCCAGTCTTGTCATAAGACCCTCTGCCTCCTTTCTTTTATTTATTTTTAATAATATTTATTAAATGTTATATATTTATTTATCTATTTTCAAAATACTTTTCTATGAAACTGTTTGCTGTCTGTGCAAGTTTATCTGGTGTAACCTACACCACATGGTGCCCTAGGCAAATTTTCTTCCTGAGTTCTTTGAAAAAGCCGCAGACATAATAACAAGAACTCTGATGTTGATCCTTTCTTTTCTGCTACTTAAGATTTGGAGAAAACATCGTGCATAAAACATTTTGTCTGACCACCCTCACTATGCCCCGAGGTATATTTTAGGGATTTCTTAGAGCCACCATATGGCCCAAGTTTTGCTAGCATACATATAAAGACTTGGAAGTTCTTTGCTACTTACCCCCAGTCTCCAAAACAAAATTTGTGGATAGCTTTTAAAAGTCAATTTTAAAACTCTAGCCCTTGGTAAAGCTAAATTAAAAACAGCTTGAGAAGAGTTGAACATCACAAAATAATAGTTCAAGGAGATTTAGAGATACTGTCAGAAGTTATGCTAAAGTTGGAAGAAACAATTTAAAGGTTATTCCAAGGAACTTGCAGTTCTCATTTTAATGCTAATGAAGCAAGAAATATAAAGCTGAGAGAGTTAATCTGTATTCAGAGCATTAAAATAAATTAAATAAAAAAGGTGCAGATCTAATGCAACTTGCAAATGCTGGTTTCAATAATTGACACATCAGTTGAGTATCTAATTAGTGCTAAATTTACCTTCTCATTAATACTGCTTTTCTCTTTTGTCACATCATTTTAGTGGCATTTTAGTCAAACTGAGGAGTTCCCCCTTACCCTTAATCTGTTAATCACTTAAGGAAGAAGACTGTAAAGTCCTTACTCATAGAGGGATTTCTTAAGAGGGAGAAACTACAGTGGGTTCATTTAAAAATATATGATTCTTTTGTCAAAAAATCATCTTTTGGAAATACTTCTGAATGTTAGTCCCTTTATTTAATCTTTGTTCTGGAATTTTGTTTAAAATTTGTCTTTGCAGAGTATTTTCAAAACCTTCACTAGTCGACAACACCATGTATGTTGTCTCTAATCAAACTGATTGCTATAGTACCTTCTTGTTTCAATTGGACCTCCATACTAATTTTCCATGAATCTTCTCTGAAAGATCACACAGAGGCTGAAAACCAGGACTACAGGCTTTATTTGAGGAGAAGGACCTGCCGGGCTGTCTCACAAGGGGAGAACAGCAACACGTGCAGAGGTGAACATGCCTTTTGTGGGGTAGAATGGGAAGGAATGGGGGCATAGTGTACTGGACACATGCTGATTGGTGGCTTAGTGTATGGTCCATATAAGGTTACTCAGATACTTAGGGGAAAGGGCTTAGAGTATGTGGCAGATGCTGAGTGGTGGTTCAATGTA
>PVJN01048044.1:0-15761 GCA_004026805.1 Lasiurus borealis
TGATAAACTCTCTTAGCCCTGTTTTGTATGTGAAACTCCTGATGCCACGTTAAATTTTTCTTGGTTCTTTGAGGTAGACCTTTAGAGCTATAAACTTCCCTCTCAGGACTGCTTTCATTGTGTCCCATAGCATTTGTGTTGTTGTGTTTTTATTGTCATTAGTCTCCAGGATGTTTTTACTTTCTTCTTTGATCTCATTTATAATTCCATCATTGTTTAATAGCATGCTATTCTACTTACAAGTGTTTGAATTTTTGGGGATGATTTCAATCTTTTTGAATTTGGGGAGACTGCTTGTGGCCCAATATGTGTTCTATTTTTTAAAATGTTCCATGTGCACTTGAGAAGAACATGTATTCTGTGGCTTTGGGGTGAAATGCTCTGAAGATGTCAATCAGGTCCATCTAATCTACTGAGTTATTTAGAATTGTTGTCTCTTTTTTGACTTTTTGTCTAGAGGATTTGCTGAGTATAGTATTCTTGGGTTCAGTCTCTTGCTTTGCATCATTTTATATATTTAATTCCATTCCCTTCTGGCCTGATGTGTTTCTGTTGAGAAATCATCTGATAGTCTAATAGAAGATTCCTTGTAGGTAACTTTCTCTCTCTGGCAGCATTTATGCTTCTTACTTTGTCATTAGGTTTCGCCAATTTAATTATGATGTGTCTTGGTGTTGGTCTTTTGGGTTCAACTTGTTTGGCACTCTATGTTCTTCTTAGATTTGTATAGTTTTTTTTTTCTCTCCAATATCAGGGAAGTTTTCTGTCATTTTTTTTTTCAAACAGGTTTTCTTTTTCTTGCTTCTCTTCCTTTCCTTCTGGTATCTCTATTATGTGAATGTTGTTTCATTTTGTGTTGTTCCAAAGCTCCCTTACATTCTCTTCTTGCTTTTTAAGTCTTCTTTCCAATTGCTGCTGTATTTGTGTATTTTTTCCTACATTGTCTTGTAATTCGCTGATGCAGTCCTCAGCCTCTTCTAGTCCACTGTATAGGCCTTCCATTGTGTTCTTTATTGCTGAAATGTGGTTCTTCATCTCCTCTTGGTTTCTTTTCATGTTGGTGACATTCTCATTCAGCTCCTTATAATTCTCACTGAGTGTCTATTTGTCATTGAGTTGTGTATATTTTTTATCTAGCTGTTTAAACATCCTTAAAACCATTATTCTGAATTCTTTCTCTGATAAGTTGCTGGTCTCAATTTCATTTACCTCCCTTTCTGGTGATTCCTCTTTTTCTTTCCTTTGTGGATTGCTTTTTTTTCTTCCCATGTTTTCCTGTAATGTTTTAGTTGTAGATTCAATTGCTTTTCTACCCAGGTTCTTTTGGGAATAGTGCTACTGGTGTATTCTCTCAGTTCTCCTATGCTTGTTAATCCATTGTAGCTCCCTACTTGAGCTATTTTGGTTCTCTTGATGTATACCTGCGAGCTTGAGAGGCATAACTGTGGTGTCTAGAAGTTGGCAGCCATGGAGGGGAGTGTTCTTATTTTTTCTGTTCTGCACCCTTAATTGAGATCATGCATGCCCAACGTGGACTCACATTGGCATCAGGGAATCATCTGTTGAGGTGATTTGGCTCAGTGGCCTACATTCTGGAGAGGCATGAGTATGATGCGCAGAGTTCTGTAGTTGTGGGGTGGGCAGACTAAGTTTTTGTTGCTATACCTGTGGTGGATAGGCACTTACTCCCAGTGGTGCCTCACAGGAGCACCTGCGGTAAGTTTGCCAGTGAGGCACACTGAATCACTCTGAAGAGCCCTGGCAGTGTAGCTATGTAATTGAGGTGTCTGTGGGCAGGTATGCAGAATGAATGAATTCAAAATTTCTACTGCTGGGGGGGGGGGAGAGATGCGCCCCTGTTTGTTTGAGTTCGCACAAAGGGAGAACTGATAGTGGCTCCCAAGAGCCCCCTTTGGGTAGTTGAGCTCAGGGTGCCTGCCTTGGAACTTCGTATTTGTGGAGGTACATTTGCTGGGTACAGCACTATAAGGCACTCTGAGGGGTTCTAGCATTGAGGCTGACCCACTGGGGTAAATGTGAGCAGTTATTCATGAAGAGAGAATTCAGAATATCTACTGCTGGCCATGAACCCTTGTCTGTACAAAATCACACTAGTGGGGGCTCCCCGTGGCTCCCAGGTGCTGCCTAGGAAGTGTAGTGCCCTGGCTGCCTGCGCACTGGAAATGTGCTAATGTGGTCCGGAATTCTGCCACTGGGGAGGGGGAGGTTGCAATTACTGCTGCTGAGCCATGCACCTTTGAGGTGGAGGTCCCAGGGTCTGCGGGTCTGCAGCTGTGGCAGGAGGATTTTGGCTGGAGTGGCTGCTAGTTTCAGGGCAATTCAAAGGCCTGTCGGGTTGGTGGTGTTGATGAGTTCCTAAAGAAAGGCCATTTTCCCTTTCAAGATGGTGTGGGCTCCATGCCTGAGTCCCGCAGTCCAGGGAGTGCCTGCAGTGGTGGTAGTTTCTCCTTGTCCAAGAGAGTCTGGACTGCTAGCCCCTGCTACTCCTGTGAGATTTAACTGTCCCTTACTCACTCACAAACACACACCATATACATCCACACACTCTCCTTTCATGCCCTCAACTCACTTCCTTGCCCTCACCTCCATCCTGCCAGCCGCCATCTTTTTTTCTACCCCATACCCTTATATTTTTAAATTACCTGGTAGTCAGACTTCAGTAGACCAAGTCAGACCATGCACAGTATGGAACTGGGACGTTCAAGGCATATGGAGATTAAAAAGGTTCTAGTTTCAGAACAAATATGCACCTGAGGACTCTAAGCTCCTCAATTCCATCAAGAATAATCTGGAACAATGAGATCCCTAGAACATACATCTCTTGAGATAACCTGATCAACATGAAGGTTTCTGTGAGGAATTTTAAAATAATTCTATTAAATGGTGTGCTTTGCATGTTAAATCTATTGGCAGATGAAGTTCTAGATACATTCTGGGAAGAGAAAAGGAAAATGCTAACAAAAACAAACTTCCAAATTTTATTATCAGAATTCCTTTTCTCCACAAAATGCAGGCCTAGTAGCAGAGATCAAAGAGAATGAGAATGAGCTGAGAAAGGTACTGTTGATTGCCACTCTGACTCATCTTGTCAGGTCCTTTCAGTCACCCAGAAGCCATATCTACTGGCTACCAATGAGAATATTTTTGTTCTGAAAAATGCGTTCTACCATGTGAGCATTAAAATACTGGCCTTTAGCTAAATTCCAAAAGTGTAATGATAAAATAGAATGATTTTCCAACCTTAATGCAGCCCGAGGTAAATTGAATTTAGTATATGTTAGGTTAGGTAACCATAAAATTTATCATCCCAAATGGTATACTTTTAAGGGTAAAAGGGATACTATTAACAATTACACCGGAGCCCAGATGGCATGGCTCAGTGGTTGAGCATTCATTTATCAACCGGAAGGTGACAGGTTCGATTCCTGGTCAGGGCACATGCCCAAGTTGTGGACTCGGTTCAAATGTGGAACTTACGGGAGGCAGCTGATCAATGTTTCTTATCATTGATGTCGCTATCTCTCTCTTCCTCTCCCTTCCTCTCAGAAATCAATAAAATATATTTTAAAAAATAATTACACTGGAATAACATGTATAAAATGAGACATATGGTCACACATTTCTGAAGCCTTTTTACTCCTTGAAAGGTCAGGGTTGCTAGGGCTTTTGAAATATCTCTTTTGGCCTCAATAAGGTCCACTGAATCCTGAAGCTTTGGCCATCTCCTCTAATTGTTTATATAAGAAGATTGGACTGGGATCGCCTCCATTTGTCCACTATCCAGACACCATTGATGACATGTACACATAGGAACTTTTTGACATTGAAACTGGGACTCAAAGCTATCGGACATGGAAATTGGGACTCAATATTTTTCTTTTGCTCTAGTGGGTTTATTTTTAGCCTACAGGGGCAAGATGTTTTTAAAGAAAAGAATCAGGAGGTTGCGGGGGTGGGGGGAACAGATGCAGAGGCAAAGAAGCAATGAACAGACTGTCGTTCTACAGTGGGAAGGCAGGGAAGTTGGGGAGGAGGGGCCTATAGGAGATCAACCGAAGGACTTGTATGCATGTGTGTGTAGGCATAGCCAGTGGATACAGGACAATGGGGGGAAGGCGGGTGGGGGCTGGAAAACAGATGAGGCCATGTACTGGGGGTTGGGAAGGGCAATGGGGAAAAATAAATAAATAAATAAATAAATAAATAAATAAATAAAAAAAAAAATAATAATAAATAAAATTTCAAAAAAAGTTTATTTAAACAACAAGACACTTGACTGAAGGGAAAACTATCTAGGATTCATTTTTTAGAGTAATTTTTCCCTACTTAAAGACAGATTGCCCTACATGTAACAGCTAGGTACAAAAAAATTATAAAATTGTCCTTGGTTTTACAATGATAAATAAAAAAACATTAAAATTCTCCAATCAAACAAGGTATGTAAGAATTTTTACATTGTTCTTGTTTTGTTAAACAGTGAGAGCAAAATAACTTACTGGAATATACAGATAAGAGCTGAATAAGCATGCCACTAATGGAGAAAAGGGGTGTTTTCACAGAACCAGTATTTTTCCCCATCCCATCTCCATTTGATGTAGATCAAAACATACCATTGGCCATTTAGTTAAAAAAATGCAAATGCTTGTGCATATACATCAGTTACTTTATGTACAATAAAGGAATGGGGAAGGGGAAAATGAAAGAATAGAGAAAACTATACTGTAGTAGTCAGATGTGTTGAAACCAAATTACAGTTTTCTAATTGAAAATGTCTTAGTCTGGCGGAACAGAGTTCGGCTCCCTTTTGAGTAGACACCTCCTGTCTGCTAACATCAAATATATCTTAATCCTCCATTTCCAATTGTGCAGGTGCGTCTGTTTCATTGATTGGCTGCCCCTCAAATTGGAATCTGATCTGCCTCAGTGACAAACCCTGTTGTTCGCAAGAGGCTTTCATTAGATTACTAAGTGGTGTATGCCTCTTAATCTTAAATTGAACCATAGAACCATCCTGTCCCACCACCTTCAAATTAATATGATCGCTGTTCTGAGTCTTGACTCCTTCCTTGGGCTTTTCGTCGGCCGTGGAGAGCACTGGCGTCTCCTCAGATGCCTTTTCACAAAAGAGGTACCAGGTCTGCACCAAACAAGCACACAGCAGCACCAGGAGCGGCAGAAGCTGTTTATGCATTTTTGGTGGTTGAAAATTTAAGTGAAACAGTATAGGTATTTAAATACTCCTGATGTGAAAAATCTAAATTTCTAAAGTTGACTTACTGAGAGTGATTATTTGATTTCAAAAACGAATTACTGTAGGTTTTAAGTAATAGTTCCCTCTAGTGTACATACAATATGATTTCTAAAAATTTCATTTCTGCACAGGCATTTTCAGGAATACACATTTTTCAAAAGCTAGAACTTTGGACTGAGTAAGATAAGAGGCTTTAAAATTGCTAAGTATAGGTTGAAACCTCAAACAAAAGTTGGATTTATAGTTACGTGCTGTGGAAAGGTCTTTTATTGTCTTTTCATGTAACTATAATTCTATCATAATAATCATTCTTCATGTTGGTAAGGAAAGTTTTAGGCCACACAACACTTATCAATGTTATCTTTTCCCTGAGTTAAAGTTAATACATTTCTATATGGCTTTTTATAAGGGGTTGTGTCTTATAAGCACCTTTAATTTTGATCCCTCTAGAGTTTGAGGCTGCGAGGCTGCCAAAGGACCAGAGTTGTGCATTTGTATTGAATGCTCATTCATAAGGCCTTCACATGGTACCTCTAATTTTGTTTTTTTTTTATAAAAGCCTGACAGAACCACTAATTATAAGCTGTTCCATAATACATACATTTTAAGCTCAAGCTAACTTCAGCATGTTATTTTAACACACTGATGCAATCACCCAATAAAATAGACACTGGAAAAGAAACCAAGAAGGCAGCATAGGTAAATACCTACACTGCTGCCTTTTTAAAAATTTTTGTTAATGTATTATCTGTATACATATCTTCCCATTGCCTCCCGCCCCCTCCCAGGCATACCCTAACCCCCCCCCCCGAGTCTTATGATCATTGGTTATGCTTATATGCATGCATATAATTACTTTGGTTGATCTCTTATCTACCACACCTCTCCCTAACCTTCCTGCTGTAGATTGACTGTCTCTTTGATGCTTCACTACCTCTCTATCCTTTTGTTCATCAGTTAATAATATTCTTTATTATCCACAAATGAGTGAGAACATGAGGTGTTTTTCTTTCATTGACTGGCTTATTTCACTTAGCATAATGCTCTCCAGTTCCATCCAGGTTACTGCAAATGGTAAGAATTCCTTCTTTTTAAGGCAGCATAGAATTACAATGTGTAGATATACCATAGTTTTCTGATCCACACATTTGCTGATGGGCACCTAGGCTATTTCCAAATTGTAGCTATTATAAATTGTGCTGCTATGAACATAGGGGAGCAAAAATCCTTTCTGATTGGTGTTTCTAGTTTCTTAGGATGTATTCCTAAGAGTGGGATTTCTGGGTCAAATGGGAGTTCCATTTTTAGTGTTTTGAGGAAACTTCATACTGTTCTCCACAGTGGCTGCACCAGTCTACATTCCCACTAGCAGTGCACAAGGGTTCCTTTTTCTCTGCATCCTCTCCAACATTTGTCGTTTGTTGATTTGTTCATGATTGCCATTCTGACAGGTGTGAGATAGTATCACATTGCCATTTTGGTTTGCATCTCTTGGATAATTAGTGAGTTTGAGCATGTTTTTATGTGTCTCTTGGCATTCCGTCTGTTGTCTTTTGAAGAGGATCTATTTAGGTTGCTAGCCCAGCTTTTTATTGGATCGTTTATCTTCCTTTTATTAAGTTGTATAAGTTGGCTGTAGATGTTGGAGATTAAACCTTTATCAGTGATAACATTTGCAAACATATTCTCCCATACAGAGAGCTTTCTTGTTGTTTTGTTGATGGTTTCTTTTGCTGTGCAAAAGCTTTTTATTTTGATGTGATTCCATTTGTTTATTTTTTTCTTTAGCTTCCATTGCCCTAGGAGCAGTATCAGTGAAGAAGTTCTTTCGGCATATGTCTGAAATTCTGCTGCCTGTGGATTCCTCTAGTATTTTTATGTTTTCTTGTCTTATGTTTAAGTCCTACATCTGTTGTGAGTTTATTTTTGTGTATGGTGTAAGTTGGTGGTCTAGTTTCATTTTTTGCATGTATCTGTCCAATTTTCCCAACACCATTTATTGAAGGGGTTGTCTTGACTCCATTGTATGTTCATGACTCCTTTGTCAATATTAATTGAGCATAGAGGTTTGGGTGGATATCTAGATTCTCTAGTCTATTCTATTGGTGTATGTGTCTGTTCTTGGGCCATGAACAGGCTGTTTTGAGAACAGTGGTTTTGTAATATAGCTTGAAATCTGGTATTGAGATTCCACCTACTTTATTCTTCTGTCTCAGGATTGTTGTGGCTATTTGAGGTCTTTTTCTGTTCCAGATGGATCTTTGGAGACTTGTTTCTAGGTCTATGAAATATGTCATTGGTATTTTAATGGATAGTGCATTGAATCTATAGATTGCTTTGGGTAGTATGGATATTTTAATGATGTTGATTCTCACAATGCATGAGCATGGTATGCTCTTCCATCTGTTTACGTCTTCCTCTATCTCTTTTATTACTGTCCTATAGTTTTTTGTGTATAGGTCTTTTACTCCCTTCCTTGAGTTTATTCCTAAGTATCTTAATTTTTTTTTGGTGCGACAGAAAATGTGATTGCTTTTTTAGTCTCTCTTTCTGTAATTTCACCACTAATGTATAGAAATGCCATAGATTTCTTGGCAATGATTTTGTATCTTGCTACATTGACAAATTCATTTATTAAGCCTATTAGTATTTGGGTGGAATCCTTCGCGTTTTTTATGTACAGTATCATGTCATCTGCAAATAAGGACAGCGTTACTACTTCTTTCCCAGTTTGGATGCATTTTATTTCTTCTTGTTGTCAAATTGCAATGGCTAATACTTGCAGTACTATGTCGAACAGGAGTGGTGAGAGTGGGCACCCCTGTCTTGTTTCTGTACTTAGGGGAAATGGTTTTAGTTTTTGCCCATTGAGTATGATGTTAGCTGTGGGTTTATCATATATGGCTTTTATGATGTTGAGGTATGATCCTTCTATTCCTACTTTGCTGAGAGTTTTTATCAAGAAAGGATGTTGGATTTAGTCAAATGCTTTTTCTGCATCAATTGATATGTCTATGTGATTTTTATCTCTCAATTTGTTTATGTGATGTATCACGTTTATTGATTTGCGGATATTGTACCATCCTTGCATTCCTGGGATAAATCCTACTTGGTCATGGTTTATGATCCTTCTGATGTAGTGCTGGATCCGATTTTGGCATTAATATTCATGAGGGATATTGGCCTGTAATTCTTTTTTTATTATGTTGTCTTCATCTGGTTTTGGTATTAGGGTGATGCTGACTTCATAGTAGGTGTTTGGAAGTGTTCCTTCCTCTTGAATATTTTGGAATATCATGAGGGAGATAGGTTTAATTCTTCCTTGAATGCTTTATAAAACTCTCCTGTTTAGCCATCTGGTCACCTTTTGTTTGCTGAAATCTTTTTGATGACTGCTTCTATTTCTTCCATAGTTTTTGGCCTATTTACATATTTAGATTCTTCCTGATTGAGTTTTGGAAGGTTATATTTTTCTAGGAATATGTGCATTTCTTCTAGGTTGTCCAGTTTATTAGAATAAAGTTGTTCATAGTATTTTTTAACAATCCTTTGTATTTTGGAGGGGTCTGTTGTTATTTCTCCTCCTTCATTTCTGATTTTGTTTATTTGTGTCTTCTCTCTATGCTTCTTGGTGAGCCTGGCTAAAGGTCCATTAATTTTGTTTATCCTTTCAAAGAATCAGCTCTTGGTTTTGTTGATCTGTTGAATTGTTTCTTTGGTCTCCATGTTGTTTATCTCCACTCTGATCTTTACTATTTCCTTCCTTCTGCTTACACTGGGCATTTCTTGTTGCTCTCTTTCCAGCTCTTTGATTATAGGGTTAGATAATTTATTACCATTATTTCTTGTTTTTTTGCAGTAGGCTTGTAGAGGTATGAACTTACCTCTCAAGACTGATTTCACTATGTCCTATAGATTTTGGATTGTTGTGTTGTCATTGTCAATTGTTGCCATGATGTTTTTCATTTCTTCTTTGATCTCCCTGTTTACCTAGTTGTGGTTTAATAGCATGCTGTTTAGTCTTCATGTGTTTGACTTCTTTGTATTGTTTTTATTGTAATTGATTTCTAGTTTTATGCCACTGTGGTCTGAGAAAATGCTTGATATGATTTCTATCTTCTTGAATTTGAAGAGACATTTCCTATGAACCAACATATGGTCTATCTTTGCAAATGACCCAGGTGCACTGGAGAAGAATGTATATTCTGGAGCTGTGGGGTTAAATATTCTGATGGTGTCAATTAATTCCATCTGGTCTAGTGAGGCATTTAGGAATGATGTTTATTTGCTGTGTTTTTTTTTTGTTTGTTTGTTTAGAGGACTGGTCCAGTGGTGACAGTGGGTTATTAAAGTCTCCTACTATAATTGTATTGCTGTCAATCTCTCCCTTGATATCCTCCAGGAGGTTTTTTCTTTATGTATTTGGGTGCTCCAGTATTGGGTATGTATATGTTTACCACAGTTCATTCTTCTTGTTTGATTGCTCCTTTTACTATTATGAAGTGGCCTTCCTTGTCTCTTGTTATGTTCTTCACTTTGAGATCTAATTTGTCAGATATAAGTATTGTAATCCCAGCTTTTCTTTTCATTTCCATTTTCCTGAAAAACCGTCTTCTATCCTTTCACCCTCAGTCTGTGTGCATCTCCTTTTCTGAGGTAGGTTTCTTGTAGACAGCAGATATATGGGTCATGTTTTCTTATCCAACCCATTACCCTATGTCCTTTGATTGGAGCATTTAATCCGTTTACATTTAAAGTTATTATTGATAGGTACTTATCTGTTGCCATTTTTATTCTGTACCCCTGTGTTCCCTCTTCCCTTCCTATTTCTTTTTTTACAGCAGACTCTTTAACATTTCTTGCATAGCTAGTTTGGTGGTAATAAATTTCCTTAGTCCTTTTTTTGTCTGTGAAGCTCCTGATTTCACCTTCAATCTAGATTGAAAGCCTTGCTGGGTACAGTATTCTTGGATTCAGACCCTTCCTTTGCATGACTTTGTATGTTTTATTCCATTCCCTTCTGGCCTGGTGAGTTTCTGTTGAGAAATCAGTTACTAGTCTGATGGGGGATCCATTGTAGGTAACTTTCTGCCTCTCTCTGGCTGCTTTTAAGACTCTTACTTTGTCATTGGTGTTTGCCAATTTAATTATAATATGCCTCGATGTCAGTCTTTTGGGTTTCATTTTGCTTGGGACTCTATGAGCTTCTTGATTTTGTGTGGGTTTTATCTTTCCTATATCAGCGAAGTTTCCTATCATTATTTCTTCAAACAGGTTTTCTATTCCTTTCTCAGTTTCCACTCTTTCTTAAACCCCTATTATGCGGAGGTTTTCTTGTGTCATGTTATCCCAAAGTTCCCTTAGGCTCTCCTCTTGCTTTTGAATATTTTTTTCTAGAAACTGCTTTACTTGGGTATTTTTTCCTAACTTGTCTTCTAGCTCATTGCTGCAGTCCTCTGCTTCTTCCATTTTACTTTTGATGCTTTCTATTGAGTTCTTTACAGCAGTTATGTAATTTTTCATTTCCTCTTGATTCTTATTCATATTGCCGAATTTGTCTTCCATTCTTTTCAGCCACCTTATGACCATTTCTTTGAACTCTTTCTCTGGCAGGTTGTTTGCTTATATTTTATTTACTTCTTTCTCTGGTGATGCTGCTTTTCTTTCATATGTGGGCTGTTTCTTCGTCTGCCCATGGTCTTTCTTTTCCGGGTGTCTGGTTATGTACTTCTTTCTCCTTATCTCAGGCTAAATCTGACCTTGCCGTGTGGCGTGTGGAGCTCCTCTGAATCCAAGTGTTTGTGCTGATTGGGGAGCAGTGTTCTGGGTCCCCCGGTTCTTCAGTGGGTGCCGCAGCTGTAGCTTTTTAGGCTTCCACAAACATCCACTTTCCCCTGCAAGATGGTGTGGTCTCCACGTTCGTACTGGTGGAACCAGGAGAAAAAATCCTTTGGCAGTGAGGATGCCTAGTCAGAGAAACCCTGTCCAGAAGTCCCCCACCTTTTCCTGAAGGATAACTGTCACTTAAGTTGCCAACAAACACTCCCCATACGAACCTTACCTGTTATCTCTGTCTGCTCAGTGACAAAGCTCTGGAAACATCTGTTTATTCCGTCATCATTTTTTCCTCCTAGATCTAAACTGTTGCCTTGCACAACAATTTCAAAACTACAGCTAAAAGACAGAGTGTACATCATCCAGAACCACAAGAAAGCTGGCTGAGTAGAAATTCTACAACTAGAAGAAAGGAGAGGGGCTCACAGAGATTCAGAGGAGCTGCAAAAAGCTGAGGTGCGGAGAAACACATGTGGAGATGTTGGGCAGTGAAGTACCTGGCTGGCTTCCTCTAGCGGGAGGGAGATGGAAACTCCGAAATGCACTGAACCCAGGTTTTGTGCAAGACTCATATGGGGGGAGTCTGGACTGTTGTGAAAAGGGAGGAGTCCACAGAACTTAAGGGACCCGGGAAAGCAGAGGTCTGGAGGTGTTCAAGCCAGCGCACATAGAGAAGACTGACTGTTGATCGTGCCACTTGCTTTCTCTAGCAGGAGGAAGAGGGAACCTCTTAACTGTGCTGAAATCCAGTTCCTACTGCACTGAATCCAAGTTTCGGGTGAGATCCTGGGGACCCAGACTCATAAGGGTCCCCAGAGTGCACAGAAACTCAGGGGAGCCAGGAAAATTGAGGCCCGGAGGCACAGGAGCCTGAGTGCTTGCAGAGAGGGCTGCAGTGATTACCAAGGACACTGAGACCCAGGGACAGTGTAGGTCAGGACTGACAGGAATCCAAGGTTGTCTGCAGAGCCCTGAGACTCCACCCCATCCAAGCTGAACACAGAGGCTTTTACAATTCTGCAAGTCTTTTATAATAAGGCTGACTTCAGCACAGAAGTTATACAGTGGTACCTCAAGATGTTAGTGCCCTAACATACAAGATTTTTGAGATATGAGCGATTTTTGCTTTGAAATACGAGTAACATTTGAGATAGGAGTAATCGTATGACCGGCTGCACACAACCCACCAGTTTACTGCGACTTGAGCGTCGCATAGTTTTCCATGCCTCAAGGTTACGGAACGAATTAAACTCGTATCTCGAGGTACCACTGTACTGGCATAGACACAGCTGATACTCACAACCAATTGACTTGAATATCAATTCTCCCCAGTGATACCAACAACAATCAAGATTTAACTACAACAAGGTTTACACACAGTCCACAAAGGGGTGCATCAAGATAGTCCACCTGACGTAACTGGGAAGTGGAGCTACTGGGCCATATAGGACACCTAGCACACAAAGCTACTCTAGGAATTCAGGGAAGCAGTGAAAATGTGGAAACAAAGGAACAGATCATAAATGAAAGAAATGGAGGAAAACAAACAACTGGATATAGAATTTAAAACTAAAGTTATAAGGTTTTTCAAGAATTTCTTAGAAAAGATGGATAAATTTAGTGAGACCCAAAAAGAAGTGAAAAGAGACCAACTAGAAATTAAACATACACTGACTGAAATAAAAAAAATATTATACAGAGACCTGACAGCAGACTAGAGGAATGCACGAATCAAGTCAAAGATTTCAAATACAAAGAAGCAAAAATCACCCCACTGGAAAAGCAAAAATAAATAAATAAATAAAATAAGAATCCAAAAATGTGAAGATAGTGTAAGGAGCCTCTGGGACAACTTCAAGTGTACCAACATCAGAATTATGGGGGTGCCAGAAGGAAAGAGAGCAAGATACTGAAAACCTATTTGAAGAAATAATGACTGAAAATTTCCTCCACCTGGTGAAAGAAATAGATTTACAAGTTCAAGAAGCACACAAAACCTCAGACGAAAGGAATCCAAAGAGGACAACACCAAGACACATCATAATTAAAATACCAAGAGCAAAAGACAAAGAGAGAATATTAAAAGCAGCAAGAGAAAAACTGTTCATTACCTATAAGGGAGCACCAATACGACTGTCAGGTGATTTCTCAACAGAAACGATGCAGGCCAGATGAGAGTGGTAAGAAATATTCAATGTGATGAATAGCAAGAACCTACAACCAAGAAAAGCTAGCATTCAGAATTGAAGGGCAGATAAAGAACTTCACAGATAAGAAAAGCTAAAGGGGTTCATCAACACCAAACCAGTATTATATGAAATGCTGAAAGGTATTCTTTAAGAAGAGGAAGAAGACAATGGTAGAGGTAAAAATTATGAAAAACAAATACATATCTATCAACAAGTGAATCTAAAAATTAAGTGAATTGAAAATCTGATGGACAGAATAAACTGGTGAATATAATAGAATTAGAGGCATAGAAAGGGAGTGAACCAATAATTCTCAGGGGGAAAGAGGTGAGATGGGGTAGAGGGAGAGATTGGACAAAAATCATACACCTATGGATGAGGACAATATAGGGGAGTTAAGGGTAGAGGGTAGGGTAGGAACCAGGTGGAGGGGAGCTATGAGGGGGGGAAGAGGAATAATTGTAATAATCTGAACAATAAAGATTCAGAAAACTGTGGTACATTTACACAATGAAATTCTATGCTGCCATTAAAAAGAAGGAATTCTTATCATTTGCAGCAATGTGGTTGGAACTGGAGAGCCTTATGCTTAGTGATTTAAGCCAGTCAATGAAGGAGAAGCATCACATGATCTCACTCATTGGTGGATAATAAAGAACATTATAAACTGATGAACAAAAGGATAGATACAGAGACAGTAAATCTTCAAACAGACTGTGAAATTACAGCAGGAAGATAAAAGTTAGGTGAGGTAGATAAGAGATCAATCAAAGGACTTATATGCATGCATATAAGCATAACCAATGAACATAGACACTGGGGGGTTGGGGTATGCCCTAGAGGGAGGGGGATAATGGGGAGATATGTATAAAAAAATTAATAAAAATTAAAAAAAGAGCAAAAGACAAAGAGAGAATATTAAAAGCAGCAAGAGAAAAACAGTTAATTTCCTACGCGGGAGCACCCATATGACTGTCAGCTGATTTCTTAACAGAAACGATGCAGGACAGATGGGAGTGGCAAGAAATATGCAAAGTGATGAACAGCAGGAACCTACAACCAAGATTACTCTACCCAGCAAAGCTATCATTCAGAATTGAAGGTCAGATAAAAAGCTTCACAGAGAGAGAGAAAATGGCGGCGGAGTAAACAGACGCATCTGGAGCTTTGTCACTGGGCAGAAGGAGAGAGAGCGGCTGAGAGTCACACTGGGAGTGTTTGGTGCCAAGTTAAGAGCCAGTTATCCTCCAGGAGAAGGCGGGGAACTGCTGGACGGGGCTCTACCAGCCGGGCAGCCCCACTGCCAAGGGGTTTTTGCCCGCCCAAGCCCCCAGCACGAACGTGGAGACCGCGCCATCTTCAGAGGGAGGTAGATGTCTGCAGCCATCTGAAGCCGGCAGCTCCACACACATCAAGCAGCTGGGGACCCGGGACCCAGAACTCCGCTCTCCAATCAGCATGGACACGCAGCGGACTCAGAGATCCACGGAGCACACGGTGAGGTCAGTTTGCGCCTGAGATAAAAGGGAGGTCTGGAAGCTGCGGCTGACGGAGGCATCCACCAAGCAGCCGGGGACACAGAGCAAGCCTTTCCAGGGAGCGTGGACGCATGGGCGGCAGATTCGGAGATCCACACAGCGCGAGGAAGGGTCAGATTTCGCCCGGGTCTGGGTGAGGTCTCCTACCCCAGCACAACAGAGACGCATACGCCTTGGGAGCCTGGCTGCGGGAAAGCTGCCTCTGGACTGGAGAGGCTCCCAGAGGTGGGCAGGGTGTGATCTCTAAGTGTAGAGGCAAACCCTCTGAGCTGTTGATGGAGGAGAGCTCTGGAAAACGACTCCTTTTTTTTTGTTTGTTTGTTTCTTTCTTTTTTTTTTTCTGGGGCAGAAGGATAGCCTGGGAGTTATTACAATGTCCCTGCTGCAAAACCCCCACAAACTGGCTTTGAGAACCAGAAAGTAGCAGGATCTGAGCACAGCCTGGAGAGGTCCCCTGCTTTGTCTCAGAGATCAATTCTGAAACACTGCCACCCAATGGAGGAAACACAGAATAATAGTGGAAGTAAAGGAGCACCCTAATTTTTTTTCTTTTTTTTTTCCTTTTCCTTTTTTTTCTTTTATTCTTTATTTTATTTTATTTTTCATTTTAACATATTTTAATTAAAAGACCTTATTTTTCCTTCTGCATCAATTGATTTTTCCTTTTTAACTATTGCATTTTTGTTTTAAACTAGTATTATTATTTAATATTAGTACTTTACTTTTTGGGAAAAAAAAGTGTCATTTTGTTTTCTATTTATTTTATTTCGGGATTAGAGTTCTACATTCTATTTTCATCTTTCCTTTAGCATAATATTACTCCAACTCAACTCTACCTTTATGCCAACACCTTCCTCCTAATTTTCCCCATTTTGTCGTCTTAGTTCTCTTTCCCTTTTCCAACTTTAGATTCTCCCTATTCTTTCT
>PVJN01048045.1:0-15761 GCA_004026805.1 Lasiurus borealis
GCTGCAGACTCCCAGACAGTGTCTGTGTCTGAGATAAACACATAAATGACAAGTGAACATTCCGGCTGGGCCACTGAAAGCACTGAGACTGTTCATCTGTATCCTGGTCATTCTTTTTCATCAAGCGGCCTTTTTTTTTTTTTTTAAATGGGTGGGTAAGTTTGGACCCCTATTTTCAAGGCATAGTTATTCTTGACAAGGAGAAAGCATAGGTTTCCAACCAAGAAAAATCCCCCATTGACCATCTGGAACTGTTTTTCCTTTCAAGAGAACTCTTCTTACAGTCGAGAGGAAATTTTCAATCACATGCCGTTTCCACTAATGTCCCTTCACCCCACACCCACCTTCTGCAGTAAGCAGATAGGAGCAGATGCCAGGAGCGGCAATTATCAGCGGCTCCACGCAGCCCCTCAGCTGGTCTCGCTACAACCACTTTTCATTCTTTTCACAATGGGTGTCTCTCCCCTGCCTCACCATCAAGTGGTCGTTCAAGCAGTGGCGGCCATGGTGTGCAGGATAACAACACAGGCCTCTTGCCACTGCAACACCGTATTTGGCACAGGATTCAACTCTTTGCCCAGTGGCATCTGAGGCTGTGCCTGGTGCTGCCCAATCCACCCTGGATGCTGGCAGGATGATGGACTGGTGGTGGCCGACCACAGGAGGGAGGGTGCCTGTGCACACACACACAGAGATGATTGGTAACTGTGTGTCAAGTCCATGGAGAGAGATGCTGCCAGGCACAGCGGAGTCTACACCAAAGACCTGTTTTACATCCCGGAGACATCCTGGCGGACAGGCAGAGGCAAGGCGATTCCTGCCCTAGTCAGAGCTAAACAAAAGCAGCAATGGAAGTGGTTTACTACTCAGGATGGACCCCACGTAAGGCTCGCACCTCTCCAGTCCCACCGGGCCAACGGTGTGCGGGAGAGGTGGCCTGATCAGAGGGTGGGACCTCCTCTGCCCGCGGGAGTGCTGGCGGTAAGGCACCACAGACCCTGTTGTCACTGCAGGTGGCAGAAAGCCAGAAGGCAGACATCAAAAGCGCAGTGATTATCTCCTCAGATTCAGGAAGTTGACAGAGGAACCAACCCTGACCTAGAACGTGGGGGCAGGTGTGTGGGAATTACGGGGAGGGCTTGTGTGGGAGGCTGAGTAATGGCCCCACAAAAGATATCCACATCCGAATGCCTGGAACCCGATACGGCAAGAAAAGGGACGCTGTGGCTGTGACTGCATAGGCTCGTGCGACGGGGAGATGATGCCGGATGGTCCAAGTGGACCACAGATGCAGCCACAGGCGTCCTTAGAGAGAGAGGCAGGGGAGAGCTGACAGACAGAAGAGAAGGCAATGTGATCCCAGAGGCAGAGGCTGGCGCAATGTGGCTACCAGCCAAGGAGGCTGGCAGCCCCCAAAAGCTCGAGGCAACATGAACCACACTCACCCCTGGAGCCTCCCGAAGGAGCACAGTCCTCCAACCCTTTGACCTGGAGCCAAAACGGAATCAGGGGTAACGACTTTGGACTTCTGGCCTCAGAACTGAGAAACATTTCTGTTGTCTCTGCCACCAAGTTTATGGCCATTTGTTACAGAAGCCATGGGGGGCGCACACAGACAGGTACGTATGCCCTTTGATGAGACTTGCGATTCGGTTCCAACAAGCGTTAGATGGTAGGACTAATAAGTGAGAAGAGCAAACGGCTCACATTACTATATTCAGCAGGTTCAGCGAGTACGAAATTCTGCACACGCACACACACACCCGCCTGAGCTGGAATCACTGAAGGCTCTTATCTAGCTCTGCAGTGCTGGGCCACTTCTGAGAATAACTCGGGGTGAATCGGAACAGGAACTCACGGCAGGAGGAAAAGAATCACGAAACAAGCTCCCGCAGCTCAGTCTGGGTCCTGGCGGCATGGAGGACGCACAGTGGAGACAGCGGTGGGGAGCAGCAGACGGTAAGCAGCCGCTTAGCGAGGGGCGGGCAGCCTGGACAGAGGGGCGAGGGGCATGCCTGCCAGCCCCGGGGAAGGACCTGTTTTACAGCTGGAAGAAGCTGCTCCCTGAGGAAGGGTACGAGAATGCTTTCTTAGGAATAAATGTTACCTTCTAGGGTGTACGACTTACGTTTAGAAAGAGGAATGCCGGGACCTTGACCGGCGAGGTGCGCTGATGGATGAGCCAGGATCGGGTGCCGGTTGCTGCCATTGGCTTACAGCATGGCTTTGGGCTTAGGACACTAACGTGTTTCTACGGTCTCTCAGATGGGAGCTGGAAAAGGGGCCCAGGAGGTGAGAAACCCCCGAGCCAGACAAGCAAGAGAAGGCCACGCTTCGCAGCCTTGGCAGCGTTCCAAGGGGTGCCCCGGACACAAGGCGGATCACTGTGGGCGAGGCCTTGTGCTGACTTCCAACCTGAAACCCAGGCGGGGACCACACCGTTTTCCGGGGCGGCCGCTGCATCTACCTCCAGCAACCGCGTCCCAGGCCCTGCATTCAAGACGGGTCGGCATCATTAACTGGACGCCCACAGTGCCCACAGCACGGAGGAAGTGTCGCAGGGTTGGCAGTGAAAGCAGACGGCATAGTCTCAGTTCTCCAGGGAGAAACAAAGAACGACACCCAAACCCAGTCCAAAACTAAACACACAGGTGACAGGTGTCTGAGGCAGTGACACCCAGAGGACCCGGCACAGGAGCGAGGGTCTGCCTTCGTGACGTCCCCAGCCAGGCTGTCTCTGTGGCCGGGAGAAGCCACAGAGCCTGTCTATCTTTGTCCATCTGTAAAATAGGTTTACTACAATAACATGACTCAGATGATGTTGAGAGTTAGATGAGATTATGTGAAGGCACTTTTAAGATGATAACAATGATACCTCAAAACACAATGTACAGCATAAGGAAATATGAACAAAATGAGAGGAAGGAAGGGTAGAAAAAATATAGCCTGTTAGCCTAATTCCAAGAATATAATTTGTTGTGACTCACAAGGATACTCTGGGATCATAATGAGAGCGATCGCTCAAGAGGAGAGAACACATTGATACTGAGCAGTCTACGCTGGCTGTTGCCTGCTCCCTTCTTCAGTGCCCTGCGGTCAGTCCCTTTGGAGAGTGGACTCACCGCACTCTAGCCACGGGCCCTGCTGCCCGTCACAGGGCCACACGCCCACCCTCAGGACGGGCACAGCATCGGGACCCTGTTCCCTGGCCTTCGAGCCTCAGCCTCGATGGAGGGCATGGGAGCTAATCAGAGCTTGTCCTTGGGATTCATGTATCTTGCAGTATGACAGGTCATTCTCTTCCCCCAGGTTGCTATGCTGACACAGTGCAGGCCTGGAGCTGCCCGTGGCCGTTTTCCCAGTGCAGAGCCTGGCGTAGGCAAGGTTAGGGGAGCGGAGAAAGAGAGCGGGCTGGGGTAAGGGAGTGGGTCTGGATTATGACTTGATCTAGCACTTAAGTCTCCAGGGTCCTACAACTCTGGGTTTAAACTGATCATTTCATCTGGAAGAGTTCTGATCAGACAGTAAGCTTACTCTGCAACACTGAATGACCTCGAGGAGGGAAAATAAGAATGTTGTTGGAGCCCAAACAGGTTTGGCTCAGTGGATAGAGCATCAGCCTGAGGACTGAGAGGTCCCAGGTTCAAATCTAGTCAAGGGCATATACCTTGGTTTTGGGCACATCCCCAGTGGGGGGTGTGCAGGAGGTGGCTAATCGATGTCTCTCTCTCATGGATGTTTCTAACTATCCCTTTCTCTTCCTCTCTGTAAAAAAAATCAATAAAATATAAAAAAAAAAAGAATGTTGTTGGAAAAAGATGCTACAAAGGCCATTGTTTCCCCTCAAAAATAAAACAAAATAAAACCAACAGCCACACAAACCAAAACCACCACCACCACCACGGTGGGAACCAGCTCCGCACTTAGAAACATTTGTCCTCCATTCCTAAGCCCGGCTCTGCAGGCCCCACCGCCGCACTGCTCACACAGCAAGGCCCTGGCCACGCATGACGGGAGCGCCAGGAGGGCGTTCAGAGGAGGTCTGGCCGGGTGACCCCCACAGCTGACAGGCACGATCAGCCAGCAAAGTGAAGTCCAAATATACACAGACAATAACGCTGGAACATGAAGAGGCAACAGGGAAGCTTCTGAAGGACGAAGCGCCAGATGTTCTTCATCATTTGTTTACCGAGCAGCAGCGATCCAGTCTCCACGGGAATCGCACAATGGAACTGTCTCCGAGGCCGCTGCCCTTTAAGCAGAGACTCGGTCTCAACGGCTGTGTCGTTATCTGGCTGCAAAACCACAGCGCCAAGCGGCTGATCCCCGGGCTCCTGCAGCTCAGGTCCTGGAATGCACCGCTCTGGTTCTGATGTGGGGACTGAGGATGCCACTGGCCGCGCCCCTGGTGAGCGAGGAGCAGCCGGGGACAAAGGAATGATAAAAATGCACACAGCCTTCCGTGACTCCTCTGATCTCCGTCTCCCAACCAGACAGGAGCTGCCTTCTTTTGAGCCTCCTCACACGTTTACACCCGTGACTGATGGCACCTACGCTGTGACACGAACTCAGAAGTCAAGAGACTGTGGCAGGTGAAACTGTGTGGTGCCAGCATCTTATGGTGACCTGTGGCCTTCCAAGAGGTTCCCCTAAGTGGGGCATCTGGATTAGTCAGAGAAGCAGACGTGGGGAATCTTAAAGGGTGATGAGAGCCAGTAGCAGGTAGGCAGTCTCACGAAGAGCCTGATGCAGGTGTTAGTGCCTAGAGAGTGATGCGCCCGTTTTGCTGTAGGAGAGCCGAGGCCCTCCGCTCCCATTGTTGGCTGAACACCCATCCTTTGTGGCCTTATCTATACGGAGGTTATCTTTATTTTTTATCAAATATATTTTATTGATTTTTTTTTTATGAGAGAAAGGGCGAGGGATAGAGTCAGAAACATCGATCAGCTGCCTCCTGCACACCTCCCACTGGGGATGTGCCTGAAACTAAGGCACGTGTCCTTGACTAGAATCGAACTTGGGACTCTTTAGTCCGCAGGCCGATGCTCTATATTCACTGAGCTCTATATTCACAGGGTTTGGCCGAGGAGGTTATCTTGCTGGGTGGTGACAGAATGAACGAGACATATCCACGTTAAGAAGCCAGACTTTGTTACTGCACCTGGCTTCCCTGGGTTTTCTACGGTTATCTTGCTGGGTGGTGACAGAATGAACGAGACATATCCACGTTAAGAAGCCGGACTTTGTTACTGCACCTGGCTTCCCTGGGTTTTCTACGGCACCGAGTTCAGTCCCTCATCGGCGATTTGCCTTGGTTTTTGTTGCCTGACCTCCCTGGTGGCCGGAGAACACCCTCTGTGGTGCAGTGTGTTCTGTCTTCCTACTTTGTTTTTTAAACCTCACCCGAGGATACTTCTTCTACTGATTTTTTTTTCAGAGAGAGTAGAGGGGGAGGATGGGGCCAGGGAGGGGAGAGACACACATTGATTGGTTGTCTCCTGCAGGTACCCCAATGGCACGTGCCCCAACTGGGACCAGGGATGGAACCTGCAACCGAGGTTTGTGCCCTTGTCCGGGAATTGAACCGGAGACCCTTCGTTCTGTAGGCCGATGCTGTAGCCCCTGAGCCAACCAGCCAGGGTCTGTCTTCCTACTTTTTAATCATCTTCTCATCCCTTCCTCTTCCTCCCACCTCCATGACTTCAGGTACTTTCTCCATGCTGGGAACTCCCAAATCCCTATCTCCAGTCCACCCGAACCCCAAACCTTAGATTCAAACCACTCGGGTGCATCTCCACTTGGCTGGGAGGTCCTCCCAGAAGCCGGCGGGTCCTCCCTAACTCTGCCTTTCCCCTCCTGCTATGCAGCATCCATCGGCAAGTCCTGGGGTTTTACCTCGTAAATCTCTTCATCCTTTCATCCCCACAGCCACCTCACTCTTCACCGCATCTCCCAGCAATGGCTGCTACCAGCGTCCTCTGGTATCCCGCCCCCCAACCTCCAACTCTTCAAGTTGAGCCAGAATGACTTTAGTAAAAGGTAAATATATAAGTTACAAATCCGGTCTCCAGCTTAAAACCCTCCTTGAGTTCCTACTGCCCTGGGGGGCTGGTGTGAGTGTGTGTGTGTGTGTGTGTGTGTGTGTGTGTGTGTTTCGGGGGGAGACGGGGGGATCCAAATGCTGGCTGGCGCCTCGGTGATCTGCTCCCCTCTCTGGTTCCTCCCTCTCCCTCCCACCCTCCCTCCGGGGCTTCCTGCCTCCCGCCCCTCCAGTGATCTCAGGTCTCTCCTGCACCCTGGCTTTCACAACTGCTTTTCTGTGTGCTACACCACACTCAAACCCTCCTCCCCCCTCCCCACCCCCATTTGAAGTTCATCCTAAGGAAGTAATCCCAAGTGCCAACAAAGCTGGATCACAGGATGCTCATCACGGCACAAATTATAATAAAAAATGTAAAACCTACCAAATGTCCAACAAACATTTTTTTTTTTTGATTTAAGAATGTTTTCAAACTTATCTTTATGACAAACATTTTTAAGTTAATTAAGTTAGTTAATCCTCACCAGATTTTTTTTTTTTTTCATTGCTTTTCCAGAGAAAGCGGAATGGGGGGTCGGGGGGAGAGTGAAACACGGATGTGAGAGAAAAGGTTGCCTCCCACACGGGCCCTAGTGGAACCTGCAACCCAGGTACATGCCCTTGGCTGAGAATCGAACCTACAACCCTTCGGTGCATGGACTGACATTCTAACCACTTAACCACACCGGCCAGGGTCAACAAACCTGCTTTTTAAAGGACAGCATGCAGGTGTGTGTGATATTCGAGGAGAAAAACCAAGGTATCAAGCGTCATTCTATCATGTCACAGATTACTAACCTAGGAGGGGCACTTATTTCTGCGCGACCAAGTTCTAGGGGATTTTTTTTTTTTCCTTTTGACTTTTCTGTTTTCTAAAATTACCCCATGAGCATGCAATCGTTATTTTCATAATTAGGAAAAATTCAACAGCCAATACTTTTTTTTTTTAAAGACGACCACCCATGGTCAAGGTAACACAGGGCGGATGTAAAGAGGGAAGAGCCTGTTTCTCGGGGAGCACTGCTTGGTAGGGAAGGTTTAAACGCTTAACTGGTGAGGTATCCGAGCGCGCCAGGCGTCCGGAGATAATCTGCGGCCACGGGTGAGGGCAACAGCTGAAGAGGGCGGGGGCGTTTCTGCGGACGCTCCACCAGCAAACGCCAGGGCTAATCTTAACTCCTTATTTTGGGGATGTTTTCACTCCTGACTAAATCCTCCCGCCTTTCTCTCCTCCGTGGATGTGGGCACACATTTTGGTCTTGTTCCACCAGCTGGGGGTGAGGGGACGTAAGAAGAAATGGAGTGAAATACGGTTAATTCTCCCTCTGCCCCCTCAGCTGCTGCACGTCACTCAGCAGGGAACAGCAGGTGTCACCCTGCCGGTCCGGGGCCCGAGAGAGTGGAAAGTGAGCACACAAAGGTTTTGTTCTGCAGAAAAATGAAAATCATGCAGCTAAGCCCATACAGCTGTATCCAGTGGCCATTTGGGCTACGTTGGTCTTTGCAAAGTAACAGGAGACATGGAGTGTGCGCCTGAGAATTTTACTCTGTGTGTGTGTGTGTGTGTGTGTGTGTGTGTTACCCCCTGAAGGGGAGTTGCCCCCTGAACGGAGCACAGATGCTCCTTCTGTTAAAGGTTCTTTTCAATTTGGAGTTTAATCCATACGTGTTAGAAGGGTATACTTTTGGGAAAACAAGATTATACTTGTAGCCTACACAAAAAGGTCCTTTTAAAGCACAAAATTGGAAATACAGCCTCTTTTGCTCATTTAAGTATGATTGCTGATTAAGTTTTCACTTTAAACTCTGACCCAGCACATAGCATTTATTGCAAAGCATACATTAAAATAATTAAGCGAATAATTGTAAAACATACTTTTTGAAACAAGTATTTCAGCCCTGGCCTGGCAGCTGGAGCACTGGTTGGTTGGAGCATTGTCCTGTACACCAAAAATATTTCGGGTTTAATTCCTGGTCAGGGCACAAGCATAGGTTGGGGGTTCAAGCCTTGGTTGGGGCACATATGAGAGGAGGCCGATTGATGTTTCTGTCTCTCTCTCCCCCCTTTCCTACCTGTCTAAAACCAATAAACATATCATTGGGTCAGAATTAAAAAATATATTTCAGTCTCTCTGAAGAGAAACAATAGAATTCATGCACAGGTGGGGGTCCCTCTGGGTGGCCTGCAGGGATTGGACCAAAACCTGAAGCCCAACGCTGCCTGCAACTCCCTCCCTCCTGCCACTCCCGCTCATCCCGGCCCCACTGTGCCTGCCACGGGCTCACACCCAATCAGCCCCCATCAAGAGAGGCTTGCCCCTGCCGCAGTGCTCGACGGTCATGAGCCCTGCGTCTGGTGCTCCCCCCAGGGGAGTGGCCCGCGGGATCGGTCTGAAACCAGCTCTCCGACATCCCCTGAGGGGTCCAGAGGGTGCAGGCCAGGGTGAGTGACCCCACTGGTGCACGATTGGGCTGGAGAGGGGCCGGAGGAGGGCTTAAGAAATTGTCCAGCTTATCTCACTCAGTCCTGATCGGCTGACCACAGCAGCAAGCTAACCTACTGGTTGGAGCATCTGCCCCCTGGTGGTCAGTGCACATCATAGCAACTGGTCGACCAGTTGACTGTCTGCCCCCTACTGGTCAGTGAACATCATAGCGGGCGGTTGAACAGCCTAAGTATATCATTAGCATATTACACTTTGATTGGTGTTCAGCTGTTCTGCCGTTTGGTCTATTTGCATATTTCCCTTTTATTATATAGGAGGATTGATAGAAAACACAGGAACAATTAGGTAATATCTTTGAAGATCTCAGAGTGTCTTCCCAACAGAAACAAGACTGTAGCAATCTGCAGGAGAAAAACACATTTCTTTCTCATACGTAACTCTATTCCTGAGGAGAGTGTCAGTACTCAAAGTCATGAGGCAGAACATAGTGAGAGACCAGAGAGCAGGAAAGAGTTATGGGTCCCAGAGCTATAGACGCTGATTCTGTTAGTTTCTAGGTCTAGAAGAAAGCGAGCCAGTGAGAAATCACCAGTCATCTCTGGATGAGGGAAAACAAAAGATCAGTTCCAACTCGGAAGGGGCCTTTAGTATTACAGCTGGATAAAGTGAGTGGGTTCTTACTGGTTTAGATATGAAAATGATCCATTAATATGGCTGTTTGGGTTAAATGAGTGATGAGGCTTATGTGCTGACGAAATTTCCTTGATTTTCAAATGGCTTGCTCTAAAGGGAATGCCAATTTATTAGAAGCACACCAGAATTACTATTCTCAGAATCACATGTAAAGTGGGAAAAAAAGGAGAGCATGAATAAGAAAATATTAGGCAGTACGTATTTCATCCTCAAGTTTGAATTGTTTCTTGGAATCGGATCTGGGTCTGATCTGTAGACTCTTCCACTTGACACCCTTAAACATTGGCAGCATTCCAGCAATTGTTACTGACTCCTTGAAGCTTCATTGCCCAGGGTTTCATTTTGGTGGTTTGGGAAAAAGTCCCATGAATTGCATCCTTTCACGGTTAGAAATTGAAGGGAGGGGGGGTGTCATATTTCTTGTCAGCAGGAAGTGGAGGTTGGGAAGGATTCTATTTTTGAGGTTGAAAGGCCACCTTTGACCCAGAAATGTGCGGCCGCATGAAAGACATTTCTCTGTTCTGTCTTAGCCGATTTGCCCACGCAATGGAGAAATGCACATGGTGCAATTTAGCAGCCCGGTTTCCTCCTGGGGTCCTGAGATAATCCCTATTAACCGCATCTCAAGAATTTTAGATTTTCAGGTGTTTAAATGATCTGTGTGACCTATGCATGTCCACAGTCACTTTAAATTTAGATTATTCAAAACCTTTCAAATTGAAATCTTGATTGTATTCTAAGATAGGAGGGTCAGAATTTATTCTTCTGGATAAGGGGATGGGAAACTAAGGTCTAAATCTGGCTTACAGCCTGCTTTTTTAAATAAAGTTTTATTGGAACACAGCCATATCCATTTATTTACCTATTGTCTCTGGATGCTTCTGTGCCGTAATGGAAGGGCTGAGTACTTGCAGCAGAGGTCATATGCATTCATAGAGAACAAAATGTAATTTTCTCATACTGGCCACTCTGAAGGAAACAACTTTTATAAAATTATAGTAACAGAAACATTAGTTACTGGTTTCGATTTAGAGTCACTCATCAAGTATAAAACAATGTAAATATTAATAATGTCAAAAACAAAAAAAGCTAGAGCTGGGAAAAGCTCAAGAAGGGCACATATATCTATTCCACTTGAGGGTGACTTATGAGATGGCACCTGAAGTTGATGGGGCATGAAACTTGCTTTTTTTTTTCTCTCTCACTGATTCTAAAGCTCACATTTAAAACAATCCTTTAATGTCTTTGAAACTGGGATGCTTCTTATTCTTTAAAAAAAAATAATCCTTACTGATTTCAGAGAGGAAGGGAGAAGGAGAGAGATGGAGACATCAATGATGAGAAAGAATCATTGACCGTCTGCCTTCTGCAGGTCCCTTCTGGGGATCGAGCCCGTAACCCTGGCATGTGCCCTTGATGGAATCGAACCCGGGACCCTTCAGTCTGCAGGCTAATGCTCTACCCACTGACCAAAACCAGCTAGGGTGCTCCTTATTCTTAATGAAACCCTAATAATATAATTGGCAGTATGTTTCCCTTAGTGGAATATAAAATAATGGGGTATCTTAAAATAGATGGTATCTTAGATCTGATGATGCAGTATCTTACATTGGAAAAGTAACCGATAGTAGGTAAATAAAGGGACCTGTGGTGGCACGGGATCTGGGATGTCACCCTGGCTCAAGCTGCTTAGGAGGCTCAGGTTGTGGGGAGAGGAAGCATGGCAGGTTGAGGAAGAGGACCAATCCCCTCCTTCCCCAGGTTGTAAGAAGCTGGCCTGGTGCAGTAAGGAACTTAAAACAATGGAGGAATGGAAGGTGAGGAGTCCTGTCTTTCAGTGCCCACTCTACGCAAGTTGTCAATGCCCCCCAAAAGGCCATTCTAGTGAATCAAAACACAGGTGTCTCAAATCCAGCACCACAGTCAACTCCACAGCCACCAAAGCTAAAAGGAGGGATGAGAGAAAAGATGGAGCCTTGAGGCCTCGGGGTGGGGTGGAGATGGAAAAGGTGCTCAGCATTCCGTCCGGAGGGGGCGGGGCTGCTGGCCTTGAGGATGATTTCCACTCTGGAAAACTTCCAGCATGGGAAGATGGAGCGTGCTCGGGGAAAGCAGGAGAAATGAGCTCGCTTGAACCTGGAGCTCTGTGGGGAGCCAGAGGAACTTCCTGAGGATCCGAGGGAAACAGCTAGTGCCTCTCGTCTGGCGAGGCTTCCGTCGGGTCTAGAAGAACGGAAGCTATCCGGGCAAAAACGCCATCTGGCAGATGCACAAGATGCTCCCAATACTTCTAGCAGCTGGAATGAAACGCAGTTGCTTCCCTGTGGTTTGAAGAAAAGCAGCATTCTTGATTTTCCCAGCTGAACCCAGGAGCAGAGTCATCTCCCACGAGGAGGAATGAAAGTCATTAAGTGCAAAAGCAATGGCTGTTTTCACATGCTCGCCGTCATTTGCCATCACCGGAGGCCTGGCCTTGTCACAGGCTTCGTCAGGAACCGTGATACAGAGGTTACTGTTGCCGTCTGGGTTATACGTGGTGCTCAGTGCTGTGGATGGGCTGGGGTTTATCCTTCCTGAGCTCACCTAATTTCTTATACTGGTCCCAAGTTGAAGATGCTTTAGGCGGCAGCCCAGCTTCTGTTTACGTTGGACAATCAGTACACACACTGATGTGTTTTCCAATGGCCAGCGGTATCAATGTGTTATAATAGTATTTGTGAAATTTGCTATTTTTACTAAAGTGTTTTTTTTAAGTAACCAGTAAATCATCAATAATGAAAAAACTAACAATAATTGGGAGGGAGGAAGAGACTAAAGACAGCTAAATAATCCATCAACCCTTATAGTCAAAGGTCAATAATGTCCAAAGCAGTAGCAGAAGCATGTTGTTTATCTTTTTATTATAAACTTTCCCCGTTTGATTTTAAAAAAATATATATAGATATATATTGATTTCATCTGACCAGCAATCAAACCTGGACATCCTAGTTCATAGGTCCATGCTCAACCACAGAGCCATACCAGCCAGGTTCCGCTATTTGATTTTTGAAAAACCATATTGTATTAGTTTCTTGTGGCTGCTGTAATAAATTACCATAAGCTTGGTGGCTGAAAGCAACAGAAATTTATTCTCTTACAGCTCTGGATGCCAGAGTCTGAAATCAAGATGTTGCAAAGGCCACATTCCTCCAGACTCAGAGGCACTCCGGTTCCTGGCCGCTTCCAGTGTCCGGTGGCTGCATTCCTCCAATCTCCCTCCACTGCCTGGTGTGTGTCAAACCTCCCTTTGCCTTTCCCTGTCCTCTAAGTGCACAGTGGTGGCCTTGAGGACTCATCTGGATAATCCAGGAGAATCTCCTAATTGCAAGAACCTTAATTTAATTATATCCACAAAGACCTTTGGATTAGAATGTGGACATGCCTTTGGAAACCATTATCAGTCTACCCATGCATTAGTTTGATTAAAAAAAAGAAAGAAACACAAAAAAACAAATCTTAAGTCATTCTATAATTTGAAGTCCTTCAGTGCCTACCCATAAATTCCAGGATCAAGTTCAAATGATCTCTAAACTGAAGCACAAGAAACAAAATAAAAATCAAATAGATATCCTGGACTTCAAGATTAAAAACTTTGGGACTTCTAAGAACACATCAAGAACGTGAAAAGCCGCTGAAACCAGCTTGGCTCAGTGGACAGAGCATCAGCTTGCCGACTGAAAGGTCCCAGGTTTGATTCCAGTCAAGGGCATGTATCTTGGTTGCGGGCACATCTCCAGTAGGAGGCGTACCAAAGGCAGCTGATCGATGTCTCTCTCTCTCTCATCAATGTTTCTAACTCTATCCCTCTCCCTACCTCTCCCTAAGAAAAAAAATCAATAAAATATATTAAAAAAAAAGAACGTGAAAAGCCAAGCCACAGAATGAGAGAAATATTTGCAAATCATATATCTGATGACTTAGAATTCAGTAAGAAGAACACAACACAATTAAGAAAACTGGCAAAGAATCTAAATAGGCATTTTTTGAAGGAAGATATAAAAATAGCCAATAAACACATGATAAGATGCTCTACACCATTCGTCATCAGGGAGCTAAAAATCAAAACCACAACGAGATACCACTTCATACCAACTGGGATGACTGTACTAAAAAAGGCAAACAACACCTATTAGCAAGGAACAGAAAAATTGGAAAATAATCTGGCAGCCCTTCTAAGAGTTAAACATGGAGTTACCATATGAGCCAGCAATTTCACTCCTAGGAATATACCCAAGAAGAATGAAAACAAGTCCACACAGAAACTTATACATGAATGTTTCCTGTAGCATTACTCATAATAGCCCAACCCAAATGTTCATCAGCTAAGGAGAAAAACAAAATACTGCATGAACCCACATAATGGAATATTATTTGGGAGTGAAAAGGAATGAATTATGGATACCTACTACGACTTAGATGAACCTTGAGAATACTGAGCTAAGTGGGAGAAGCCGGTCACAGAGGACCACATATGATATGATTCCATTATGTGGATTGTTCAGAACAGGCACATCTATAGTGACAGAAAGATTAGTTGAGAAGTTTAAGGGAAATGGTGGTGGTGGGGTGACTGCCAAAGGATATGAGATTTCATCTGGAGTGATGAAAATGTTCTAGGTTGATTATGGTGATGATCACACAACTCTGAATATACTAAACCTGATGAATTGTAGGCTTTACATGGGCGGACTGTATGGTATGGGAATTATCTATAATAATAAAAGTGTACTATGCTAATTAGACTGGATGTTCTTCTGGATGAAGCTGGGGCTGCAAGGGAAGCCTGGATCCTGGGTGCCTGCTGGAGGCCAGAGGAAGCCCGTGTTCCTCGTGCCAGAGGGAAGCTGGTGCTGGCAGCTGAGGGAAGGAAGGCCTACTCTTTTTTAAAATTAACTTTTTTGTTGTTTAAAATATTATATATACTAATACATATATTTCCTTTCCCCCCCACATTGATCTTCCCCCAGCCCCTCCTACCCCCTGTTGCATGCCCTCATCCCACCCCATCAAGTGTCTTGTGTCCACTGGTGTGCTTATATGAGAGCATACAAGTCCTTTGGTTGATCTCTTTCCCTCCCTCCCCAACACTCCCCAGCCTTCCTGCTATAATTTGACAGTCTGTTCAGTGCTTCTCTGCCTCTGTATCTATCTTTTATTCATCAGGTTATAATGTTCTTTATTTTCCATAAATGAGTGAGATCATGTGGTATTTTTCTATCATTGCCTGGCTTATTTCACTTAACATAATGCTCTTCAGGTCCACCCATGCTGCTGCAAATGGTAAGAATTCTAGGAAGGCCTACTCTTGCATGAATTTCGTGCATCGGGCCTTTAGTATTCCAATAAAGCTCTTTATACACAGATTAGAGGCCTGATGCATGAAATTCATGCAAAAGTAGGCAGGAGCAGCTACCTCAATCCCTCCCTTACAGCCTCAGTGGTTGCTTCGCTCCTGAGGCCGCAGCCCCAGCTTCCTCTGGAAGGTCATCTGGAAGGACATCTGGATGGCCGTTTGGTTGATTTGCATATTACACTTTTATTATTATAGTTAGTCTATAGCATCAGTGTCTTTTAAAAATACATTTTTATTGGGAGGGAATCCAAGATGGCGGCATAGGTAAACACCTACACTGCTGCCTCACACAACAATTTCAAAACTACAACTAAAAGACAGAACGGACATCATCCAGAACCACAGGAAAGCTGGCTGAGTGGAAGTTCTACAACTAGAGGGAAAGAGAGGGGCTCACAGAAACCCAGAGGAGCTGCAAAAAGCTAAGGTACAGAGACACGTGCGTGGAGAGAACGGGTGCCGGAGTCCCTGGCTGGTTTTCTCTGATGGGAGGGAGACAGAGACTCTCAAAGGCATTGAACCCCTTATCCTACGACACTAAACCCCAGATTCAGTCGAAACTCATAAGGGGGGGTTTGGACTGTGAAAAGGGAGAAGTGTACGGAAATTTAGGGGAGTTGCAAAAGATCACAGCACTGGGCACAGGACAGATTGCTGATTGTGCCGCTGGCTTTCGAGACTGGGCGGGAGACAGACCTTCCCAATTGTGCCACTTCTGACTCCACTAAGCCCCTGTTTCAGGCAAAACCCTGGAGACCTAGACTTGTGTGGTCCTGGTGCGCAGGGGAGCCGGAGGGGCAGCGGTCTAGAGGCACTGCGGGCGCTCGGGCACAAGGACCGCTCCAGTGATTACCCAGACATGTGAGACCCAGGGGCCGTGGAGGGCGGGGCCGACTGGAAGGCAAGGTGGTCCTTTAAGCCCTGAGACTCCACCCATTCAAAGCTCAACAAAGGCTTCTTTGGTTTTGCAAGTCTGGTATCATAAAGCTGAATTCAACACAGAAGTTTCCCCGACATAGTTAAAATGCTGAGACAAGGGAAGGGATCACAAACAAAAGAAATGGAGGAAAAAAAATGACTGGATATAGAGTTCAAAACCACGCTTATAAGGTTTTTCAAGAATATGCTAGAAAAGTTGGATAAATTTAGT
>PVJN01048046.1:0-15761 GCA_004026805.1 Lasiurus borealis
CACCTCTCTTTAACCTACCTGCTGTAATTTGACAGTCTGTTTGATGCTTTAATGCCTCTGTATCTATCTTTTTGTTCATCAGTTTACAATGTTCTTTATTATCCACAAATGAGTGAGATCATGTGGTGTTTCTCCTTCATTGACTGGCTTACTTAGCAAAAGGCTCTCCAGTTCCATCCAGGTTGCTGCAAATTCCTTCCTTTTTATGGCATCATAGTATCCCATTGTGTAGATGTACCACAGTTTTCTGATCCACACTTCTGTTGATGGGCACCTAGACTGTTTCCAAATTGTAGCTATTGTAAATTGTGCTGCTATGAACATAGGGTGATTTTTAATGTTAGTTTTACTCATTTTTTTGTTTAATCTAAAGAGCCAAGGGTGTTCAAATCCTTCTCCCAAACTGATCAATTGTTTGATAAGTAATTTGTTCTCCATTGACTTGAAATACCAACTAATACATAACTTTCAAATGAATAGTTCTTAAATTCCTACAAAAGCAGAGATGCAATCTTTTAAAATTTTTATTTATTGATTGATTTTAGAGAGAAATAAAGAAGAGAGAGTGGGAAACATAGATTTGTTGTTCCATTTATTTATGTACTTATTGGTTGATTCTTGTATGTGCCCTGACTAAGGTCAAACATGAAATCTTGGTATATTAGAATGATGCTCTAACCAACCAAGCTACCTGACAAGAGAAGAGATGAGAAATTTAACTTTGATTTTCAAAGCTCAAAATATGTCCTCAAAAATATGTGTTTTATGAAGAATAAATATATTTATCTTAGAAGGTATAATAATTTTAGTATAGCCATATACTTTCTGATAATATAGAAGAATCAAGCTATTTCATAAGTAGGTATTTATAGCTGGTATAACTGTAATAGCCTATATGAAGGAAGAACCTAAACCCAATGAATAGAAACCTTGATAAACAAATTGTGGAATAAAAAGAAATGGCATTGAGTTGAGTGTATGTAAAAGAATACAAGAGAATCCAAGATGGTGGCATAGGTAAACACCTACACTGCTGCCTCACACAACAATTTCAAAACTACAACTAAAAGACAGAACAGACATGATCCAGAACCAGAGGAAAGCTGGCTGAGTAGAAATTCTACAACTAGAAGGAAAGAGAGGGGCTCACAGAGACCCAGAGGATCTGCAAAAAGCTGAGGTACAGAGACGTGCGTGTGGAGAGAGCGGGTGCCGGAGAACCTGGCTGGACTTCTCTGGCGGGAGGGAGACAGAGATTCCCAAAGGCATTGAACCCCTTATCCTACAACACTAAACCCCAGATCCAGCCGAAACTCATATGGGGGGAATTTGGACTGTGAAAAGGGAGAAGTGCACAGAAATTTAGGGGAGTCGCAAAAGATCAGAAGTCTGGTGGCGCACACAGCACTGTGCGCAGAGGACCGACTGCTGATTGTGCTGCTAGCTTTCACAAGTAGGCAGGAGACAGACCCTCCCAATTGTGCCATTTCTAACTCCACTAAACCCCGGTTTGGGGCAAAACCCTGGGGACCCAGACTCAAACGGTCCTGGAGCACAGGGGAGCCAGAGGGGCAGCAGTCTAAAGGCACTGCGAGGGTGCACGCATCTGTGCACACACAGGGACCACTCCAGCTATTACCCAGTCACCTGAGACTCAAGATCAATGGAGGGTGGGGCCAACTGGAAGGCAAGGTGGTCAGTTAAGCCCTGAGACTCCACCCATCCCAAGCTCAACAGAAAGGCTTTTGCAGTTTTGCAAGTCTGGTATCATAAAGCTGAATCCAACACAGAAGTTCTCCCAGCATAGTGAAAATGCCAAGACAAGGGAAGGGATCACAAACAAAAGAAATGGAGGAAAACAAACAACTGGATATAGAGTTCAAAACCATGCTTATAAGGTTTTTCAAGAATATCCTAGAAAAGTTGGATAAAGTTAGCGAGTTCTAAGAGGAGATGAAAAAGATCCAACAAGAGATGGAAAAGGACCAACTAGAATTTAAACATACACTGACTAAGCCAAAACCGGTTTGGCTCAGTGGATAGAGCATCGGTCTGCGGACTGAAAGGTCCCAGGTTCGATTCCGGTCAAGGGCATGTATTCTGGTTGCAGGAACATCCCCAATAGGGGGCGTGCAGGAGGCGGCTGATCAATGTCTCTCTCTCATCGATGTTTCTAACTCTCTATCCCTCTCCTTTCCTCTCTGTAAGAAAATCAATAAAATATATTTTAAAAAGTATTTAAACATACATTGACTGAAATAAAAAATATTATACAGAGACCTAACAGCAGACTAGAGGAACTGGAGAATCAAGTCAAAATTTTGAAATATAAAGAATCAGAAAACACTCAACTGGAAAAGCAAGAAGAAAAAAGAATCCAAAAATGTGAAGATAATGTAAGGAGCCTCTGGGACAGCTTCTAGCGTACCAACATCAGAATTGTGAGGGTGCCAGAGGAAGTGAGAGAGCAAGATACTGAAAACCTATTTAAAGAAATAGTGACTGAAAACTTCCCACATCTGGTAAAAGAAATAGACTTACAAGTCCAGGAGGCACACAGAACCCCACATAAAAGGAATCCAAAGAGGACCACACCAAGACACATCAGAATTAAAATACCAAGAGCAAAAGACAAAGAGAGAATATTAAAAGCAGCAAGAGAAAAACAGTTAATTACCGGCAAGGGGGCACCCACACGACTGTCAGCTGATTTCTCAACAGAAATGATGCAGGCCAGACAGGAATGGCAAAAAATATTCAATATGATGAATAGCAAGAACCCTCAACCAAGAATACTCTATCCAGCAAAGCTATCATTCAGAATTGAAGGGCAGATAAAGAGATTCACAGATAAGAAAAAGCTAAAGGAGCTCATCAACTCCAAACCAATATTATATGAAATGCTGAAAGGTACTCTTTAAGAAGAGGAAGAAGAAAAAGGTAAAAGATAAAAAATGATGAACAACAAATACGTATCTATCAACAAGTGAATCTAAAAATTAAGGGAATTAAAAATTTGATCAACAGAATAAACTGGTAAATATAATAGAAACAAGAGCACAGAAAGGGAGTGGACTGATAATTCTCAGGGGGAAAGGTGTGAGGGTTTTACAGGGAGAGACTGGACAAAACCATACACCTATGGATGAGGTCAACGGGAGGGAGGTAACTAACGGTAGAAGGAACGGTGGGCACTGGGTGGAGGGGAACTATGAAGGAGAAAAAGAGAAACAAATGTAATAACATGAATAATAAAGATTTAATTAAAAAAAGAATACATATTGTGTGAGTCAATTTATATAAAATTCTAAAACTACAAATTAAGAAAGGAGATCAGTGCTTGCCAATGCCTGGGGGAGAGGAAAGAATAGACTGCAAATCAGCAGGAAGAAAGCTTTTAGAATAGAAATATCTTAATTGTTGTAGTAGTCACACAAGTTAATATGTTTGTCAAAAATCACCAAATTGTAGACTTTAAGTGAGTATAATTGGTTGTACATAACCAATACCACAATAAAATCATTTTTCAAATATTGTAGATGGTACCCAAAATAATACATTGCTTATAAGAATATATACAGCCACTCATCCTTGATCAATTTATCTCATCTTTATAAATTTCTGTTTTTCTGTGTTCTCTACATCACACACACATACACATACATACATATTTACCACACCCATACATATGCTATGACAGTGTGCTGTAAATAAATTTAGTTATAGGGACAAAGGAGCCAAAAAGATTCAAATACTAATACCAATCTATAAAACTAGAGGAAGAGAATAATGATATGTCTCTTGATCAATTTCTGTCAACCAGCAACTGCCTCAAGCAAGATTTTGGTGAGCAACATACTTTAGTCAATTCATAATTGGATTTTCCGTCAGGTGCCCAGAGTGCTACAGCCCTTCTGTTCACCCGGCTCTCTACCCTGGGTATTACCCAAGCTCAAAACTTGGCCTTCTTCATGGTTCTGTCTGAATTCTAAACCTTTGCTTCAGAGCCCAAATATACCCCCCGCTTCTACTATCACTGCAACGTTGAAGACTCATAACTCTATTTTTCACATCTCTTCCCTGCTGCCAATGGGATATACTATTTTCCAAACTTCTATCCCAATTCAAATTCATTCTTTCTAATCATATCTTTTTCCAAAGCAATGCCCTTTCATATCCTTTCATTGCTGCCAAGGAAATAAAAATTACTCTGAAGTTGTTTGCGGTTCAGTCTCCATTTTTTAAAAATTATAATTCCTGCCAATTTGACCTTCAGATCTTAATTTGCTATCAATGGCAGTGATTCTTTGAAACTATAGAGGACCCTCTCTCCTCAGGAAAATACCACACTGTACACTTCAACATTTTTAACACAGTTTTGCATACTAGTATGAGTTCCAGGGGACTCCCACTCCCAACCAAAAACATATGGATCTCTATAGTTTTTACTTCTAAAATCCTGTTTCTCTGTTGTGGCTCTATCTTCAGCATTCCAGAACCCCTTTCCAAGCACTTTACAGATTATTTGTTTTTGTGTGTTGCACAAATCTCTCAAATTTGGGGTGTTCAAAAGTCAACCCACCAC
The DNA here is from genome assembly GCA_004026805.1 of Lasiurus borealis. Lineage (NCBI taxonomy): Eukaryota > Metazoa > Chordata > Mammalia > Chiroptera > Vespertilionidae > Lasiurus > Lasiurus borealis. Next base: position 4,586 of record PVJN01048046.1, read on the forward strand.
CTCCTCATCCCAAATTGCACCTTTGTCTTCAGTGACTAAAATTAATGAAAATGGTTTAAGTCATTCAATAATAGTTAAAATAACTAATTAAAATAGTATTGAATATTATTATTGATTTCTTTCTCCCCACACTGCTCACATCTAAATGATCATTATGATGGCTAGATACAATTGAAAATGGTTTAAATACAGATTCATTTGCCAATGCGGTAAATAGATTTCTAACACCTGGCCTATATATACACTCAAATCTTTTCTGTATGAATGTAAAACGAATGATTCATTCTTTTTCAGTTTTGTCACAAATACTCTATATCCTCAATGCCTTATTCTTGGATTCCCTCAGGAGCCTCTAACTCTTCTTGTTCCCAATATTTTTCTAGCTCACCAAGTCTTAAAATAGATTTCTCTCTTTCTTCACCAGCCCCCTACAGAAACTTCAGCATCCTTATCCTCATTCTTAAGTCTTTCTATTCCTGGTGCAGCCTTTCGAGGGTTGACTGGACCTTTTAGAAAGTGTTTTCTAGTCAAATTGAAAATGAAAAGTTGAGAGAATAACTGGTTAAGGCTTTACTCTTTCCTTACCTCTCCTACCCAGTCCCACAGCTGTTACCTGTATTTTCCTGGGGGACTTGACTTTTTTAAAATATGTTTTTAATTATTTCAGGGAGGAAGGCAGAGGGAGAGAGAGAGAGAAACATCAATGATAAGAGAGAATCCTTGATCTGTTGCCTCCTGAATGCAACACTGGAGGTCGAGTCCACAATCTGGGAATGTGCCCCAACCAGGAATTGAACTGTGATCTCCTGGTTCAAAGGGCCACACTCAACCCCTGAGCCATACCAGCAGGGCTTACTGGGTGACTTTAGAATAGAGCTTCCCAACCTGTATATCACTATATATACTTCTGTACAGGAAGCTGAGATATGCATCCCCTCCCCATTCCATGATAGCCAAGCAAGTCCTGAAACCAAAAAACAGCATCATCTATGTATCTTAAGTATTCCCTACATGTATTAACAGTTCCATTGTGTGTAAAGATTAAAAAAACACACAAACATTTAAGAAGCATTTCAAATACAATAGTAGGCCCTCCAGAGTCTAAAAACAATGAATTTGCATCCTAGCATTTTACTGTCTGGGGACTTCAATGCCACCAACCTCTATTTGAAACCTAGATGAGTAAAGGCCGATTACCTTTGTAAGGAATTTGTCAAAGTTGGCTTAGGGCCCAAAGGAACAACAGCAGCTGAGAGATGCTGCCTCTCACAGTCATGTAACTCTGGCATGGCCAGGCTTGGAGTGTCCTCATCTGAAGGAGTCCAGTGGGGAAATTAAATCAAGTCAGTAACTAACCTGAAAGAGGCCCCAGGAACTTCAAAAAGAAATCCTCAGAGCAGAAGCTGGAAGCCAGGAGCAGAACCCAAAAATGAGTCAGAGGAAATACCTTAAAAGGTCAGACCTCGGGGGAAGGAAGCGAGAGATGCCAAACCAGCAGAAGGCTGAGAGGGCTGAGATCAGGCATGAGTCAATTCAGCTGTTCTTGAGGCCAAACAAAGCTGTCCTTTGAGGGTTAATACTTCTTTACTAAAATCAAATGAACTAAATTTAACTCTTTGTCAAAAACTTTGTCAGTATGTTATTGTCGCCCTTCGTAATGGTCCTGTTTTTTGTTTATCCGGGTTCACATTTTCCCCCTACTCTCCTAATTTCTCTTCCCTATGTTTTTAATAGATTTTAATTTAGTGTGAATGTAACAGCAGCTTTCAAATAGTCCCAGGTATATAAAAGAGAACAATTTAACTTGATTTAAATGTAAGTATATGTAATGATCTATTATAAAGTGAAAATCTAGACCAGCAGTTCTTAATCCTGCATAACAGATATTTACATTATGATTCATAACAGTAGCAAACTTACAGGTATGAAGTAGCAATGAAAATAATTTTATGGTTGAAACTGTATTAAAGAGCTGCGGCATTAGGAAGGTTGAGAACCACGGATCTAGACTATTTCATTATGATATGTATTGATGATTATTTGTATTACTAGTAGGAACCATTTACTGAATGTTTTTTTTAACTGTGTCATGTACTGTGCTAGGTAGCATTTATTCCTCACAATATCTACATGAGGAATTATTAGTCCCAAACAGTTGAGAAAACTCATGCTAAAAGAGGTAAAAAAGAAAAGAAAAGGCAAGAAAAGAAAAGAAAAAAAATTCCCAGGATCTTAGAACTAATAAATGGCAGCAATGAGATTTAAACCTGGGATATGTCTAATTCAAAATCCTGCGATCCTAATTATTGCAATAAGCTCAATTTTATTCAAAAGATTCTTATTTAAATGTGACCCACATAATTTAGGGTAATTTGTTTCATGAACATCTGTCAGAGTACTGTAATATTAAATACCTTTGCTGGTATCCTTGGGGGCAAAAGAAAAAGAAGAGTCTGACAGAGCCCAAGCCTTTCAGAATCCTCAAATTAAGTTTGAAGCACAGTCCATGAAATAAAGTGAAAATTGGTCCAGAGTTATATGCAGTCCTTGAGTCTGAGTCTTGGAAATGCCATAGCCTAGACATGTTACTCTGAGCAAGTTCTTTGTCCTATGTGAAATGAAGATCAAAAGGTTTTACGCCTCACAGGGCTCTCTGAGGATAGGATGAGATACTATAGACCAGTGGTTCTCAAGTTCAGGTGATTTCCTCTCCACCTGTAGGTATTTGGCAATGTCTGGAGGCCTTTGGGGAGAGGGGGAAGAGTGCTATTGAACAAGACCAGGGATGCTGCTTATACTGTGCAGGACAGACACCTCCCCAACAACAAGGAATCATATGGCCCCAAATGTGAACAGTGTTTTGATTGAGAAGTGCTCTTGAAAACAAAGCACTTAGAAGAATGTTGAAGGCACACAGTAAGCCCTCCCTATTGGCTCTTATTGCATTTACATGAAAAAGTAGGTAGTTAAGCAGCAAAAAAATATGTAAATGTAAAAAAAGTAATAATTTTTAAACATAGCTCTTAAAGATAAAGACTTACAAGGCAATGTAATAATGAGAGCTCAAGCTTAGGAGTCAGATGACCAAGGTTTAAATCATAGCTCTATGTCATATTGAATAAATTACGCAGACTCTGAACTTCTCAGTTGCCTTGTCTTTAAATGAAAATAAATATACCTACTTCTCTTTTTTGCTGAATGTTAAATGAGATAATTTATGCATCTGAAACATAAAACTCTCAATATGTTTTTTTTAATGTTAAAAGGACTTAAGAATAGAACTTAGATTGGAGAAAGGAAATAAAATCACCTCCTGTTGGATAGACTTAACCAAATTATTTAATCTAGCTGGTATTTATTATTTTCATTTTCCATCTGTATATATAAAAGGCTAATATGCAAATTAACCCCTTGTTAGTTTAACTGGGAGAACAGTAGTTTGATTGCTCACTATGACATGCACTGACCACCAGGGGATGGTGCAGAATGAAGGAAGGGTCCAGATGGCAGCCAGCAGTTGGGAAAGGAAGGCCCTACCCAGCAGCCAGAAGGCCTCAATTGGCCCTGATTGCTTGCCAGGGTCCCTACTAGGCCCCTACTATGAGTATAATAATGCCTCTATCACAAAGCTATAGTAAGAATTCAATGAGATAGCATTTTAGAACTTTGAGTAAGGTGCTTGGCACATGGTGAGAGCTCAAAAAAAAAATATACTAGTCACTGTTCCCCAAACAGGAAAAAAATGTGGTTTTTTTTTAAGGTACACAGGTTGAAATAAATGCCTTTGCTACAACAGAAAGTCTAGACTAAGGAGACCTGCATGTTCCATAATTTTTAAACACTCCCTCCACCTTGGAGAAGCCCTCTAACTGCATTTGAAAAGAAAGCCAGTCACTGCATTTCTCTCTCCCACCACCCACCAGCTTTCATCAAATCTCCTCTCCTTGGCCTACAAATATCACTATGACTTATCTAGGTTAAAAGAGAGTACAACCCTTGGCTACAGTTACTGGAAAAATAAAAATTGAATTATTCAGCTACAAATTTAACTGCATTTTATGAGCATCCAAAAGATCCATGCAATAACTATTAAAAAATGAGCTAAGCACAAGGTATGATTTTTAGAAGATAGTTGCCATCCTACATCCAAAAAATTATAATTATTAAGGTTTTATAACCATCTCTGAAAAATCACTGTTTGTCCGCAGTAATACCGAAGATAAAATTACTCAGTTACTGATTGCCATGCCAAGGAAGATTATATCTAAAAGTATAATAAAGCTTATTTCAGAAAATACAGCTTAAATTTCAATGACAATAAGAAAATAGTCATACACCAATCAATTCCAAGATATTTATGTGAAGGCCTTCTTAAATATCCTGTAGCATGTGTTTAAGATTATTTCTCAATCAAATGAAGGCAGTGTTTGGGTCTCATTGACTTTAGTATTTCATGTATGAAAGATATGTCCATATAGAAATCAAATTAAAAAATACCCATAACACGTTGGGTAAATTGGACAGATACATGCAAAAAAAAAAAATGAAACTGGACCACCAACTTACACCAAATACAAAAATAAACTCAAAATGGATACAGGACTTAAACATTAGATGGGAAGCCATAAAAATACTTATACAACTTAACAAAAGGAAGATAAACGATCCAATAAAAAATAGAACCTTTTTGAAAGAACAGAAAGAAGGCCAAGAGACACATGAAAACATGTTCAAAGTCACTAATTATCTGAAAGATGCAAATCAAAACGACAAAGTGATACCATCTTACACCTGTCAGAATGGCTATCATCAACAAATCAACAAACGACAAGTGTTGGCGAGGATGTGGAGAAAAAAGAACCCTTGTGCACTGTTAGTGGGAATGCAGATTGGTGCAGCCATTGTGGAGAACAGTATGGAGTTTCCTCAAAAAACTAAAAATGGATCTCTCATTTGACCCAGCAATCCCACTCTTAGGATTATATCCTAAGAAATTGCAAACACCAATAGGAAAGGATTTATGCATCCCTATGTTCATGGCAGCACAATTTACAATAGCTACAATTTGGAAACAGCCTAGGTGCCTGTCAGCAGATGAGTGGATCAGAAAACTATGATTCATCTACACAATGGAATTCTATGCTGCCAATAAAAAGAAGGAATTCTTGTAACTGTTAGCTCCTTAATGTCATAATGTGTACTAACAAACCAAGATAGCGGCATAAGTAAACACCTACACTGCTGCCTCACACAATTTCAAAACTACAACTAAAAGACAGAACGGACATGATCCAGAACCACAGGAAAGCTGGCTGAGTGAAAATTCTACAACTAGAAGGAAAGAGAGGGGCTCACAGAGACCCAGAGGATCTGCAAAAAGCTGAGGTACAGAGATGCGTACGTGGAGAGAGCGGGTGCCAGAGTACCTACCTGGCTGGTTTTCTTTGGTGGGAGGGAAACAGAGACTCCCAAAGGCATTGAACCCCTTATCCTACGACACTAAACTCCAGGTCCAGCTGAAACTAATACAGGGAAAGTTTGGACTGTGAAAAGGGAGAAGTGCACTGAAATTTGGGGGTCCCAGGAAGGCAGAAGTCGGGCGGTACACACAGCACTGCGCATAGAAGACCGACTGCTGATTTAGCCCTTGGCTTTCACAAGAGTGCAGGAGACAAAGCATCCCAACTGTGTCACTTCTAACTTCACTAAACCCCAGATTCGGGCGAAGTTCTGGAGACCCAGATTCATATGAGCGCAGGGAATCCACAGGGGCAGCAGTCTAGAGGCACTATGAGAGCGCATGCGCACACAGGGACCATTCCTTGACACCCCAGGGCCGTAGAGGGCAGGGCTGACTGGAAGGCAAGGCGGTCCCTTAAGCCCTGAGACTCTACCCATCCCAAGCTCAACAGAGAGGCTTTTGCAGTTTTGCAAGTCTGGTATCATAGGCTGAATCCAACACAGAAGTTCTCCCACACAGTGAAAATACCAAGACAAGGGAAGAGATCACAAACAAAAGACATGGAGGAAAACAAACAACTGGATATAGAGTTCAAAACCACACTTATAAGGTTCTTCAAGAATATCCTAGAAAAGATGGATAAAGTTAGCGAGACCCAAGAGGAGATGAAAAAGAACCAACTAGAGATGGAAAAGGTCCAATTAGAAATTAAACATACACTGACTGAAATAAAAAAATATTATACAGAGACCTAAGAGCAGACTAGAGGAAGGCAAGAATCAAGTAAAAAATGTGAAATATAAAGAATCAGAAAACACTCAACTGGAAAAGCAAGAAGAAAAAAGAATCCAAAAATGTGAAGATGATGTAAGGAGCCTCTGGAACAGTTTCAAGTGAACCAACATCAGAATTGTGGGAGTGCCAGAAAAAGAGAGAGAGCAAGATACTGAAAACCTACTTAAAGAAATAATGACTGAAAACTTCCCACATCTGATAAAAGAAATAGATTTACAAGTCCAGGAAGCACACAGAACCCCATATAAAAGGAATCCAAAGAGGACTACACCAAGACACATCATAATTAAAATACCAAGAGCAAAAGACAAAGAATATTAAAAGCAGCAAGAAAAAAAAACAGTTAATTACCTACAAGGAGCACCCATATGACTGTCAGCTGATTTCTCAACAGAAACGATGCAGGCCAGATGGGAATGGCAAAAAATATTCAATGTGATGAATAGCAAGAACCTACAACCAAGAATACTCTACCCAGCAAAGCTATCATTCAGAATTGAAGGGCAGATAAAGAGCTTCACAGATAAGAAAAAGCTAAAGGAATTCATCAACTCCAAACCAGTATTATATGAAATTCTGAAAGGTACTCTTTAAGAAGAGGAAAAAGAAAAAGGTAAAAGATAAAAAATGATGAACAACAAATACGTATCTATCAACAAGTGAATCTAAAAATTAAGGGAATTAAAAATTTGATGAACAGAATAAACTGGTGAATATAATAGAATCTTACCATTGCAGCAACCTGGATGGAACTGGAGAGCCTTATCCTAAGTGAAATAAGCCAGTCAATGAAGGAGAAACACCACATGATCTCACTCATTTGTGCCTAATAAAGAACATTATAAACTGATGAACAAAAGGATAGACACGGAAACAGTCATACAGACTGTCAAATTATAGCAGAAAGGTTAAGGAGAGGTGGGGTAGATAAGAGATCAATCAAAGCACTTGTATGCATGCATATAAGCATAACCAATGAACACAGGACACTGGGGGGTGGGGTATGTATAAGAGGGGGAGGGGGGCAATGGGAAGATATGTAACACAGTAAAAAAATAAATAAAATAAATAAAAGCTGAATAAATAAATAAATAAATAAAATACCCATAACATATAACTTTTCTAGTCTAAATGCCTTCATTAGTTCACTTTCTACTTGAACTTACTCATTTTGCCATTGATGATCTTGCAGCAAGTCTATTGGGTGTCTCTGACTCAGTTTCTGAATTTATTCTGTAGTTTACTATGCCCACTATCTGACCACATACCACATGACATGCTCAAAAACAAATTCATTCTTTTTTTACAACCTACACATATTCTAAAGGCCTGACCTGTCTATGAAAAAAATGAGTTACTTTTCATTTCTCTTCCAGAAAATGACAGCAGATCTGTACTGGAAGCATTCACCTGATTTTGTGTCCCTCAAAATATAAATCACAACCAAAATTCTCTAACCTTTATAATGGCAGGATATACGTAGAAACCAGGAATACAACCTTTTATACTTCTTGCATCCATTTCCAATGTCCTTCAATGCTATTAGATTTCCTAAAACACAACATTGGTCAGGTCACACCTCCAACAATCTCAGAGGTTTTCCACTGGTCTGAAGCTCACATTCAAGGCACAAAGTTCACATGTGACCTCAGCCCACCTCTGAAACACAGCCCCTCTTCTATGTGGTCAATTATTTAGAATTAGATTGTTTGCTCACCTCCTTGTACTGTCTGCCTTTGAATGTTGTGCGCTTCCACCGGCTCCGTGAACCAACCCCAGCCCTTTACTTTCCACTGACTCAAAACTTTACCTTGCTCTCCCCTCCTTGTTCCCTGAGGCCACCCACAATTGTGGAGGACCATACAGTCTGGAGATTACAGCTCTGTATTCCCACAGACACCATGGTCAAAGTAACAAAAATTGTGCTAAATGGAAGGAACCCAGACACTTAGGAAAGGTGATAAAAAAAAAAGAATCTCTGAAGGTTAAAGAGTTTGAACTATAGAATTCCCTAGACCTTTCAAGAATCCATAGCAGTAGCTACGCATTCCCTGCCAGATACCTTCTCCTGACATCAACCAAAGAGATGCTCCAGCGGTTCTGTTCCACCCACTCAGGAGGCCACGGGGGAGTTTTTCAGGCTCCCTTTTAATCAAGAAAACAAATAGAAACCAGCAAAGATCATTTTCCTCTCCTCACATGAACAAAAGACTGAGGGAAGCCAGAATTAGAGAGATGTGGGGAAATGATCATTCTGACTTTAAGCTAGTGAAAGTGCAAATCAATATAACCTTTCTGAAAGGTAACCGGATGGCAAAAAGTGTTTAAAATGAATATAGCCCTTGAATCAGCAGATGAAAGTTATATTAGGATGGTTATTAAAGTATTGTTTAATTGTGAAAATTAAACTGAAAGGAATTTAATGTTAAACATTGGAGAAAGAATTAAATAAAATGTATGTAGCATGTTTATTCAATAGCATACTATGCAGCCATTAATAAAATGCTAGAAATCCATATTTTTCGCTCAATTTGGGGTTAAATAGATATTTATAGGATAGCATGTATGCTATGGTTGTAAATCTATACCGAGGAACAGCTGGAAGAAATGTTTCTTCTGATGCACCAGCAAAAAGGGTACCTGAATCATAAATGTGGTATTGCCCAGCTGGTGTTGCTCAATGGTTGAGCATCAACCTATGAACCAGGAGTTTACAGTTCAATCCCAATCAGGGCACCCGGGTTTCAGGCTCAATCCCTGGTGGGGGCATGCAGGAGGAAGTCGACGCAGCTGATCCATGATTCTCTCGCATCATTGATGTTTCTATCTCTCTCCCTCTCCCTTCCTCTCTGAGATCAATAAAATATATATTTAAAAAGTAAAATAAAGTAAATGTGGTACTGATTACCTCCAAGTTCATGTGAGTTTTCTGGCACAAGGATTCTTACCATTTCATCTTGAGAAAAGTCAAGCTGTTTTTTTTTACTTTACAGTTAAGGCACACAGTAGAAGAGTAAGACTGCTTTCTATCCTTCTATCTATATACTAAAATAAAATGTATAAAAATATGTAAGATGTGAAAACTGGATTTGAGAAGATAAGAAATTCTTAGAGGGTTTATCCAGATGGTTCAACATCTAAATATCATGCACATTTTTCATATCATTATAGCTCTGAAATCAGATACATCTCCTCATCAATAGTGTCTTACAGTTGTTCTCTGAAGCAGCAGTAATGAGCTAGCTGTCATGACCTGCACATTCATGAAAACTTTCAGAGTATTAGTCTGTTTGGAAAAAAAAAAAAAACAAGAGACAATAATGGGAGACTCTTTTAACATCTAGAAATAATATGCTTATAAGGAAGGGATAGGAGCAGTGAAGTATCAAGCATTTTTAACAGCATTCCCATTGCATGAATCACAAAGCAAGTTCACTCCCCATGATTGCTAAGCATCTTTTCAACTAACACTATTCCTGGCACACAGAGTGATAGTGCACAGATGGACACAGACATTAATGACTTGGAGTTCAAAGGGGATTCAGAAGAAATAAATTCTAAATCAGAATAACTCAGCCAACTTATTTCTGCATGTGTTCTTTTTATACATTCACTGGAGAGATATCTGATACATTTTATCTTCAATTAAATCTAAATATGTCCTTTCCATCAGAATATAATTAATATTTTAAGTCAGTGGTTGAAAAAGCATGGCTCACAAGCCACATGCGACTCTGGCCCCTTGAGTGTTCTAACACCACTTCTTCAAAATAGACTCACTCAGGTTGAAAACCAACTTTTGCACATGGACCACGATGTTTCAATCGCACTGTACGTGCGCACCCACACGTGATATTTTGTGGAAGAGCCACACTCAGGGAGCCAAAGAGTTGTATGTCGCTTGTAAGCCGCGCCAACCACTGCTCTAAGTGATACTAAAACATTGTTCATAGTTTAATTGAAAATATATTTATCTCAGTGGTACATAAAATAGTGATGTATCATACCATGAAAAGTTTATCAGATTAGATGAAATGTAGTAATACAAGTTCTAGAAAAAGATAAAAGGAAATGAATGGATTTACAATATTTCATGGAATCTAAAAATGGGGAAATGACTTGTGGGAAACTGACATCCAATAAGAATTCTACATTCAGAAAAAATTATCCATCAGGTATAGAAATGAGTAAATATATTCTCAGATATTAAACATCTCAAAATGTTTATCTTCAACACACTGTTTCTTAAAATTTTTATTGGTTGATTTTGGACAGAGAGAGAGAGAAGGAGAGAGAAAAAAACATCAATTTATTGTTCCACTTATGAATTCTTTGGTTGCTTCTCCTATGTGCCCCAATAAGGAATGGCACCTGCAGCCCTAGAACACTAGGATGACACTTCAACCTACCAGGCCAGAGCAGCATGCCATTTTTTTAAGACAATATTGAAGGATGTGTTCTAGCCATCAAAACAAGAGACTACATCAAGAAAGAGTAAAATATGGAAATCACCAAAAATCAGATGACAGGTGGACACACTACTACTTCCCAATGAAGGCTGTGGAAAGTGAGTTGTGACTCCAGTTATTGGGCAGTAGCTCCCTCACCACATCGTCTAGCTTCCCAAGAATAAGCCCAAAGCTAAACTCATAGTCCCTCTACATACTGATCCACCACAGGGCTCTTCCCAATAACCATGGATCTAGCAGACATGAGAAATTCTGGAGATCATTCCACTTGGAACCCAATCAGCAACTGAGTAATCTAGACCAATTATAGTGATGATGGTAGTGATGGTGGTGGTTGTGGGATGGAAGCAAGGTGATTTATAAATAAAATATGCTTCTCTTGAAAGAAAAAGAGAAAGAAAGAAAGAAAGAAAGAAAGAAAGAAAGAAAGAAAGAAAGAAAGAAAGAAAGA
>PVJN01048047.1:0-15760 GCA_004026805.1 Lasiurus borealis
TCAAAAAATCTTGAAAGTTAGAGTTAGTATCTCTTTAGAGATAGAAATCCAGATAGACTTTCACAAATAGTCAACCTCTCACCCCTCACCAATGAAGATTTGCCTACCTTTAGGGTTAAAATGAAATGACAACAACAACTAATCTTCCTCTCCAGAGGGGAGGATGCGTGAATTTGCAAGCAGCCCCTTATAAGATTAGACATTTCCTAAACTCAGTGTTTCCATACTGTGACACATACTGAGTGTGAGGCACTTGCCTGGGGTGGTTCCACAGAGTCCCCATACAACTTAGGGGACAAGGGAACTGGTACATCCATGCTGTACCATGAGTAAGATGTTGTATAAATAAATGTGGGCTCATTTGTTTTGTCAAAAAATTATTCAAATGATTTTATGGTAAGCAAATTTCAGAGGCCACTTGACCACTTGACAAACATTACTTCGAACCATAAATCTGCCTGTCAAATTTGAGCAAAGAGATTTCATGCATTCCCTGACAAAGTCTGTGTTCACATGGCTATATCATTTGAGTGTGAAAAAGCATAAAACATTTCTTAGGTCTGTTAGTTATAGCCTAGGTTCCATGGAACTCATTAAAAGCCAAGGGAGACAAAATAACAAGCATTAATGAGATACAATAACAAAGAGAAAGCCAGTTATTTTTTTAATTTACTTAATTTTCTATTTAATTGCCAAAAACTCTAATTTTATTTATGATTCAGTGTTGTTTGTTATCATTTCAGACATTGTTCCATGTGCATTTCACTGATACTCCCAAGGTGGCTGCCATTTCTGACTATTTTGCTCTATTTTATGCTACCCACTCCTGGCATTCTTGGCAAAAAGAAAAAAAATCCATCCATTTCTATAGATGCTTTCAATTATTGGGAAAGTGTAATTATCTCTAGTATACCACCCAGCTAACACCAAGCTAAGATGCATATGTTAAAAATTCTTTAACCTTTTTTTCGTTAAATATATTCTCATAACTTATTTTGTTTTGTGAGTACATTTGAATTGAATAGACTATTCTAGCAATGTACCTTTAAATCTGAAAAGATAAATGCTAGGAGCATTATTATTAGGATAGCCACCAATGTAGCCTGTGAAATGGTGCATCTTTATGCTGCTCTGAATAAGCCTCAGTGCTTTTGGCTGCTAGCTCTCATGATTCTCCTGAGCACTGTCTTTCCTTCTGTATTAATATGTGCCCACTCTATCCAAACTGGCACTCACCACTGCTGCCCTGGAGCTCATGAGCATGTGCCCCTTACTCGCGTGACTTGCTCTTGGTCAGCTATGCCCCCTGGAGCAATGGGCTTTGACTAGAACAGAGAGAAAAGACATATGTTTGGACAGCTGAGTGGGATGCAATTCTCTAGTCTTTTTGATAATAGCCATAATAGGAAGCTGACTATGAGGGGCAGGGAGAACGGTGTGTGAGCAAGAGTACGTGGTTAATTTCTTCTCACTGGGAAGTCTCTGACATGAATCAGACCACGGCAGATAGAAGTACTCTATTTCACATCAGGAGAATTAACTAGGTTTGTATTGTGGGAAATTAAAAAGAAAAAAGTCAAGTCATCAGAAACAAAATGGTCAGCATGATTCTTTGTACTCTGTCCATACCTCTGTGCCAGGGGATGAGGCACATTAAAGATATTAGGTTATTAATTTCCATGGTATCCTTGTGAGGGAGGACAATGGAAACTAATTATCCTTATTTTCTAGGACTGAGAGAAGTGAAAAGACCTCTTTGCAGTCTGTGTAATTCATTGGCAGGGGAACTCCAAACTGTGGTTTATTTTTGCTGGAGTTCCCGGGGTTTGAGTCAAGCTGGAGGAAGACCTGTTCTGGGAGGGGGCATGTCACAGAGCACACTTCCTGCACTGGTGGCCTATGATTCTTCCTCATCCTCTCCAGGAGGATTTCCAAAGAGGCATGCAAAGATCCCAGCCAAAATAAAGGAGGTGGTGGCGGGGATTGGGGGTAGGGATGGGGTGGAAATTAATCTTTTTTTCAGGAACAATGCTAAGGAGAGCATGTAACCACGTGACTGATTCACTGGAATAAAGTGATGGAGTCAAGTGTTGGATCTTTTGAAGTTTTTTAGAAATATCACAGGAAAGACCCTTCCTAAGCCCGTCAGCTTCATGTTTGATAAAGTGGAAAAGTGTCCCTGGAGTGTCAGAACTGTCATGCTTATCATTGCCTCACCAAATTCTTTCCATCCTTCCTGAAATAGACCTTTTTCAGTACGCAGACATTCCCTGTCAGGGTCAGGGGAGAGAGGAAGGAAGGAAATTGGATATAAGGCTGTGAATAAGACTAAGAATCCTATTAGGTGATTTTAAAATCGTGAAAGGGAATTTTGCTGCAGAGAGCGGCAGAAAGGGGTCGGCGAGTAGCTGAAGGAAATCCCAAAGAATATATCAGTGGACTCAGCAGTCAGTGATAAGCAATATGCCAATAATAAATAAATGAAAATCACTTTCTCTTCCACAGTTCAAATGGTCAGAAATTTGGCATGTAAAACTAAAGTAGAAAAAAATGAGCAAAAGAAATCCCAGCTACAGAGTTGCTATCTACTGTGCTTAGATGTATTCAAACACTTTGAATAATTATAAAGCCAATAATTAAAATGCATTTCATTTTCAAAATTGAGCTATCAGCTGTTAAAGTGTACATACATTTTTTGGGGGGGGACATGCTGTGTGTGTGTGTGTGTGTGTGTGTGTGTGTGTGTGAGTTCATACAAACATGCACACATCAGGAAATGTTTATAAAATCCTGTTTCTTTCATATTCATGCAAAAAGCATGCTAGAAAAACAGCTGATTATGAGTGCATGAAACCTTCTCAGGATATAGCATTCACGGAGCCCTGCATCAGGGTTAGCAGAGCAGGCAGCTGCAAGGAAGACCTCAGTAATGAGAACTGCAGAGTGGAAAACCCTTTGCATTGGGAGCTTAATAATTAATCAAAGCAAAAATTTCTAAGGAAGGCAGCTGCTATAGCAGAACACAAAGGGAACATTTATGGAACTAGGGATAAATGAAAGAGAAAGACAGAAGCTCAAAAGTCATGTGGCCAGTGAATGAGGATGTCAGATGCCTAAATATTTGAATTTCAAGATTCTGGAGAGCCTGGTGGAGCAGAGATTCATGCCACCCATAAACTATATTAACCTTCTTTTATCTTCAAAACACACCTATAGGGAGCTTGGGAGTTTGATGTTTTGGGGATTTGATGCTCACCGCTCTCAGGGCCTGGATTGTTTAATGAGATCTCACAGTGACAGCCCGGCTGAGAGCCAGTCTAAGGTGGGCTCTTGATCACTTATCTTCTGACACCTAGTCAACCTCGGTTTTCTATGTAGTAATACAAGCAAAGCATGCATGCTTTTACATTGTATTCACATATTCACTCACTTATTAATCGATAATTATTGAGCAACTATTATGTGTAAAACTGAGGTTGGCAAGACAAGAGACAGAAGTGAATATTGAAGTGGCATAGCCTAAAGAAGATATAAAACACTACATTGAGTTCAGTGCCATAAGAGGACTGAAGACAAAGTGACATGAAAAGTCAGAAGATGGTAAGATCAATTCTTGTTTGGGAGAAACCAGAAAAGGTTCAAGGAAGAAAGTAGCACTGCAGCTGAGACTCCAAGAATGGATGTAACTCTCTCAGGGAGCCAGGATAGTTTCACACCAACGTTGAAAAGAGCAGTTAAGCATGGTTGTGTGATCTTCTGTCATGTGAGGCTGTACTCATCTAATTCATTTATTCCATGTAGCCACGTTTATCCCCCTGCTGCATTGTAAAATAATTTGAAACCACTGAACAGCTAACAATGCATGGATTGTGTATTTTAACAAAGAACGACTGCAGGGAAAAGCAAATGGGAAACTCTGGGAGCATTTTTATTTATGTTGTTCAAGTAAGTGATTTTTGACAAATTCTGAGTTTGTCACTGAGGATGCAGAAAGTGGAGGAACCCTCAAATGGCCACAAAAATGCTTGGATAGCTTCTCTTTGGAGAGCTGCCCTGAATTACATTTCTCCAAAGCTAACCTAAAATGTCAATCTCGACTTCAAGAACTTGCATTTCCAGGGCACACAAATGTACATATACTTACAAATGAAAATCAATGCCTCATAATTCACTCACTGATTGATGCCACTATACAGTGTGAGAAGAGTTTAATGTTCTTATTCAAGTATATTAATAACTTTATGAAATAAGTTTGTCAAATATTATCATTGTCCTTATTTTTCTATGTTAGATTAAGGAGAATAAGTCTCGGTGAGGGGACTGCCTAAAGTCAGGTAACTGGAAATGTGACCACTCCAAATATATTTATCTTGGTTTAGATTTTCCTTCTGTTTTGTTTTGAATTATTATGGTTTTAGCAGTAACCAATAGGAATCATCTGTCTTTTAATTCATTTCAACAAATGTTTTCAACCATGTTACCTCACCATCTCAAGTCTCCTTTTTTGACTAGCCATGGCATGGCTGATGAGTATAACAAAATCTTCTTTCTGATTAGGGCGATGGTTGCTTTTCAGGTTTTTCTCAGAAGTTTTAATATTACTTCACACCCAGATATGCTCTCCAGTGGTAGCAAATTGAAAATCATCCAATATGTTCTAAATAGCCTAAAGGCTTCCTTCCAGCTCTATATTTTAGCAGCCAAGACAAAGTGGAATTAATGTGAGATATCTGTAAGAGGGCTATCCAAGATATTGTATACATACATCTAAATATTGGCTGTTTTCTGTATGTGCGTCCACATCGTATTTCAGCCTGCTAGTATGTGTTACACTTACCTCTAATGCAGAGTCTGAAAAAATAAATCAAACCCAGAGTGTCCACACCCCAATTCCATCAAGGTTCCCTTGAAGTCATCGGGCGCTGTGCTGTGCCCTTGATCTTGAGTTTTCAAAATCCATGTAGAATGCATCACTGCACATACAGTACTTGCAAGGCATGCTGATGTGTAGCAGACACGGGGCACATTAGGCAGAACCTCTGGTTTTATACTGTGAAACCTATCTGCCGGGGTATATCTAAGTTGCTGCAGGCAAGTCAAAATGCTCTGATCCGAGTTAGGAGCTTTTTTGTTGTTTGTTTTGTTTTGGTTGTGAAGAAACAGCCAAATGCACTTTTTTTTTTTTTTCTGGCTGCTTCCAGTTTCTCCAGAATCCCAGGAAAGTTCCAAAGGTCTTTAAAGCCTCACATGCAGAGACTCAGGGTGGGAGCTCAGTGGAAGCTTTTCCTTTCTTGAACTAGTTAGAGGGCAGAGAGCTGGCAAGGGTCTCTCTCCCTGCTGGGTTCCTCAGGGTTTATTCTTGCAATGGGTCCACCTAGGTGCGCAGGAAGTCTACCCAGTCATCCAGCCAGTCATTTCTCCTGGACAGAGTGATTTGATAGCTGAAAGGGTGCCACCCATGGGAGTCACAGTTTCTGAGAGGAGGTAAAATGTGTTTCTGTGAAACCTTGATAAAGATTCTGAATACTGTTACCAATCCTAGAATACCTGCCCTATTTCATCACATTTTAATATTAATCAAAAAACACTGTGAACATTTAGCAAAAATTAGGATTATAGGAATTATTTGGAAGATTGCATACTCTTACTTCTCTAAAAATCCCTTAAAAGACAGCAGAGAGGCTTGCTTTCTGCCAAGAATGATAAAACTACTCTTTCACTTATGAAATTCATACAGCTCTCCTCCTCTATGCAAAGAATTAGCATCAAACTGGAGAAAGCTAAAATAAAAATCTTTCTCTTCCCACTCTCCCCATCAGTTCGCCTCTTCCACATGTTTACTTTTTTTTTTTTTAAACTAAGGTTCCTATTTGAACTAAGGTTCATATCTCAGGCTTGTGAGATAATGGAGCCTCCCTGCAGGGTACAATTGTAGACAGACCCTATTGCCTTGCTAGCTTTCATTTTTCTTTCCGGGTAATCTGTAAGCTCTATAGATTACACATCAGAGATCATTTCTTATAATAAAAGCTCTCTCTAGGACAGTTTATCTTTTAACCCTTTCCCTTACAATTTCATGGTTGGTTGTGTTTCCGATCAAAAACATTCAAGCTGTTAGCATTTCAAAAGATGAATTTAAGAGATTAAATTAGAGAGAAGAGGAAGGAAGATGCACTGTACTTGATAATTAGATGAACTTCACTCCAGCCTTCTCAGGATGATTCTTTAGTCTTTGAGCTAAATTTGGAGGGTAATGAATTTTTATGGGAAACCCACTTTGTAGCTGGTTGGAATCTTGTTCTCGCCTCTCAGTGTGAGCTGTCTTTGGTAAAAGGCTTATCAGTGGTAATGGGCCAGCCATTCACCTCTCCTCACACTGATGCTGACTGCTGACCCAGGATGTGCATTGCCATTGAATAATGAGGTGAGGATCAAATAGAATCTGGTCCCATCAGCCCACGTAAAGCCAAGAACGGGCTCATTTTCACAAATTATGCAGGGACAGCACCTGAATTGCTGTCAGCTAACTGGATAAATTAGGGGAAGGAAAAGAATAGCATCCCCCTCTATCCCCTGCCAAATTATCCAGGTGGTCTTTTCTAGTCCTAACTTCTTTCATAGAGATATAGCCTAAAGTCTTATAGAACCTTAATTAAATTTAAGGTACTTTGGCTTATTATGAATGCTGAACAGGGGATTTCTTGATTATTTCATTACACACTCAGACCATATCTCCCATGGCCAAATAAAATGTGAAGGTGTGAAGGGAAGGGTCATTGGGGCTTTATGAAAACTATATATATACAGTTTTAGCATATTTTGTGTTTAATCACAAAGGAATTCACAAATGAATAGATTTAAACTGTAAAATGACGTGCAGTTCAGCTAGTGGTTAAAAAGCATAGGCTCTGAAGCTAGATCATTTGAGCTCAAAACCTCTTCTTCCCCTCCCCTCCTTCACATTTTTAGCTATGTGGTCTCAAGCATGTTACTTTTCCTCTGGAACTCAGTTAACTCATTTGCAAATTGAGCATAAAAATAATACCTCCGTGGGTGGTTGCTATAAGGATGCAATGGATCTGAACTGGCCAGATCTGGTTTACTCAATGGGTTATTCTGTGGATATTATCACTAATTAGAGTCCTGAATGGTCTTAGGTCTGTTTCCATGTACTTGATTGGAAATTTCACAGCACAAACTTGCAGATTCTGAAAGTAGCATTCCTCATTAAGGCAGAGTGATCTGTGAACCTAGGGTACACTGCAGGCAGTGGGCATCCATGTGCTTTCACCAATAATGTAAATGCCAGTCCTATTGTTTTCTTTCACAATCTAGATATGTCTCTAGGAAACATATCTGCTCATAAACTGAGGGAAACCATTAGCTCATAAACTCTGATACTGCAGAGCTCTTGAGATATAGAAGATAGACAGCAATGCCCAAAACAATTAAAATTCTTTAGCAGATTCCGTACACTTCACTAATAGCACCTTTTAGGTCCCAATACTTTGAAGCTTCATAGTTATTAGTACTGAATTCCTTCCTCTGTGCCATTGAAATTTAATTCTTTCCGTAACTCTGATCTTCCTCACTACTTAATCCAATATTCATTACCCCTTCCTGATCCTTCAGATTTTGCCATTGCTTTCTTTAGATTTGAGCTTTTTTCCCTTCTGAATGCTACGTAGAACCTCCATGTAGAGTCACTATCTTAACATAGACTTATTCAAGTCTGACCCAGTCTCTGGAACACTGTGCCTCAAGATTCCTCTAAGTGAGCATCATTTCTTTGATGTTTTCTTTAATCCTTTAGCAAGATGTAATTATTATAGCATTGACTTAGTTGAGTCTCTTTCAGTAAGTCCCTTAGTTCCATAACTAGCCTAAGACCACTAAATTGAGGTGCTTCCTTCTTGTGTATATTCTGGAGTGTTATTTACTGTTTGCTTGTTTGTGTGAGAGTGGCTTCTCTTTCAATCTGGTCCTTCAAAGTACCCCGGCATTGATGCTTGTGTCAGATATGAGAGACTATGAGATGCAGCAGTAACATCTCCCCCAAATCCTAGTACCTTGTAATGATGAAGTAATATTTAATCTTACTCTCCGTGTCTAACATGTTCTATGATTCTGTGTCATGTCATCTTCATCTCAGAACTCTAGCTGATGGAGTATCCATGATTAATGTGGCCATTAGTTGGGAAAAGCAAATCATGTGTCCATGTTAGTTCAATAAGATGGGCATGTGGAATCTCCCCACAAAAAGGAATCATGTAGAGTAGTTTACCAAATATGAATGAGGAGTAATATAAGCTGCCAACCTTGCTGAAGCAGGTTGCTATATATTATAGGAAAGATTAATGAAGACTTAAATGATTCTTCAGATTCCTAACACAGAAACCTCAACTTAAAGCTTTTCACATCTCCAAATTACACACAAAAACAATGATTCATAAAATGTAGCTTAAAATTAATAGTGTGGTAGGTAGGCTTACACCTTATTTTTTAAGTAATTCTTATGTTAGAATTTCTTTGAAGAAGGATAGTGGCTTTAGATGGACATCAGACAAATTGTTTCTTTTTGTACCTTCTACTTTATCCAGCTGTAAAAGATAAGAAAAGACAAATTAAGGGCATTCTCTAAATTATGGATCTCATTAATATTATATAAAAATCTGATGTAAATATACCATCTAAAAGTCAACTTGATTATAAAGAGAAAACATATATTCAACAAATTCATTGAAATCAAATGGGTATGGCAAAAGCTGTAAATAAGTAATGATAAGAAGGAAATACATAGTAATAAAACAGCTAAAAAATGAGAGCAAAATCTCATGTGAACCCATGGGAAATATAATGTTACAGTAGGATAGCTGACAACAAAATTAAACTAATAAATGAGAAATACATAGTATATCAATTCAATAACTCCACAGTGGATACACTATTTTACTTTCCCAATAAAGTGGCCTTTTTCCTTTCTAGGAATAGAAATGAATATTGAGATTTTAAACTGCCACAGCTTTTTCAAATTTCTTTGAAGAAATAAAAGAAGAGCAATGCAACTGATTTTGTAGCTTAGAAAACTTTTTATTTTATTTTAGGTTTTATAGGAACAAAAATATTTCCTGATAAAGTATTGACTTAGTTTCAGTGAAACTAGAAGAACACTGAGTAATCTGAGGTTTGGAAGACAAATTTATATTCCATTGAGAAAAAAAATTATTATTTTCTATCTCTTAAGCTCTTTGGACATATAAAGTATTTCATGTTATATTTTTAGTTTGGTAGGAATGAGAGATTAGCAATTAATATATAACTTGCTTTTGAAAATATACTCCTATATAATAAAGAGGTAATATGCAAGTTGACCCTCACACCCTCATGTCACTCCTATGTCATCACAAGATGGCTGATGGGGGAGGGCCGTTGGGGGCAATCAGGCTGGCAGGGGAACAGTTAGATGCCAATCATGCCTGCAGGGGAGCAGTTAAGTGTCAATCAGAACAGAAGGGGAGCTGTTAGGGGACTATCAGACTGGCAAGCAGGCAAGCAAGTTGTGAAGAGCCAACAGTTCCAGATTGTGAGCAGCAGGGCATTAGGCCTAAACTAGCAGTCAGAAATTCCCTTAGGAGTCCCGGGTTGGAGAGGGTGCAGGCTTGGCTGAGGAACAACCACCCAGTGCATGAATTTTGTGCACTGGACCTCTAGTAAAATATAATAAATAGTTCACATATTATGGCAGTGAATGACAAGTGGTTCACATAAACAATCAACCTTGTTTTTGAGTTCAACTCGCACACAGAAAAATAATTAGAATAGATGAAGGAATGTGTGAATTCACCAGTATTTTTTTTTTTATCCTCACCCAATAAGATACAATGCTCTTTTTAACTAATTATCCATCTAACATTCCTAGGAGCAACTTGTTTTGACAGATGTTTTTTAACTTTGTTTTGCATATGGATAAAATGAAAAACAATGATTTAGGGAGAAGCTGAGATAGAACAAAGTTGACTAACAAGCCTAAGAAGCTCAACTTTTAACTCTGGCATGATTCACCCAATAGCCCAAATTAATTTCCAATAAACATAACTCAGAGAGTGGCTTCTAAAATCTACCTTAGATATCTTAAGTCTCTAATAATGCAATTGCTGGTGGGGGATTAATAACCCTAAATCTGTTTAAGTTGGTGAGATGTTATGTGGCAAAAGGCTAATTAGAAAGGCCTTGATAGACTTCAGAGGGAAGTGTGGCCACACATGTAATACCTCTGAGGCTGATCTTGAGTTCCCAGTACCTTAGAGATATTCTGAAATGTTTTGCCATTGGGGAAATTAAAATTTACAATGACAAAATTGCATATGTTTAAAAAGAAAAGCAAAATACAACCAAAAGGATGACTTCAATTAATGGGTCAGCCTAGGGAAATGGATTTTTTATTTGCTAAGAACCAAGGGACAGACTGAATAAAGATCCATCAATATACAGTATCAGGTAATTCTAATTAACTACTGTAAGCAAGGAGTTCATCTCACTTAGCTTAGGGGCCACATGAAAAATAGCACTTCCTTCTTCATGCACAGGTATTATCTAACATTCTACAAAGGTGAGAATTTTGTCTTCAATGGAAATCTTTGCTTGTTCTCCAGCTAATAGTTTTGTTAATCATTATTTATATTCAGAATACTTTAAAGTCTTAAATTTCATAATAACAATTTTCTTGATTATTATCACTTTCTTCTTAACAAAGTATAAAAAAAAACATAGAAAAAGAACCTTGGTAAATAAAGTGATTGGATTGAGAATCATAGCCTTAGACTTAAAGAATTTGGAGTTTTACCTTGTATGGGAATATAAGAAAAAAAACTGTGTCAACTGAGTGTCAGTTTCATCTAATTAATTTATATCTTCTGCCAATTATCTGTCTTTTATTAATCTATTGAAATGGCAATTAATTAAAATCTAAGTTTTGAAAATTTAATAATTAAATTTAAGAACTGCTTTATACATCTTATATATAGACATTTTTAAAAAATCATCACTTGAGGATATATTTTTATTGATTTTAGAGAGAGAGGAAGGTAGAAAGAGAAACATCCATATAAGAAAGAAAAATAGATCAGTTGCCTCTCATATGTGCCCCAACCAAGGATCAAACCTACAACCTAGGTACGTGCCCTGACTAGGAATTGAACCCCCGATACTTTGGTACATGGAATAACATTCCCAACAACTGAACTACTTGACCAATGCTAGACATGTTTTATATACCTCAAAGGTTGATTATTACTGTATTTATTCTATAAGTTTCTTTTAACATAACAGATTTTTTACCATTTTGCTAAATATTGAACAACTAATTGGCTACAGAACATTTTCTTCTGTTCACATGGTATAATTTATTAACCATTTTAATAATGTTAAATACTCAGATTGTTTCTAGCTTTTCTTTTAAAATTATTGATAATATAGCAATGTTCATTTTTTAAGCATGGTTAATTATTTTCTTAAGATAAGTCCTAGGAGTGAAATTACTGACTCAAAATATATGACAGTCCTTAAGGATGTTTTTGCTACATTTAATTTTCTTTTTTAATACATGAGTTGATCAACTTATAATGCCAATAGCAATTAATTAGTATTTCATTTTCACTACAACCTTTTCAACAGTGGAAGTTCTGTCAAAAAATTGCTACATCATTAAATGCAATATAATGCTTCAAGATACTTAAATTTCCATTTCTTTGACAATTAAATAGTTATAGTTTGGCTAACTAAAATCACTGACATCATTAAAAATATATTGGTTATTATTGGGTTTTGATTCTTTGAGTCTAATATATAGTTATATATAGATGAGTTTAAAATTTAGTTTCAGGAATTCCATGAATGGAACTTGTTGTACACAGAATATAACTAAGTAAAATTATTTATAATATTGAACTGCCTCAGTCTCATTTGGAAAGTATCAAAAGAACCATGTTAAAAGAATGGTCTTATTTTAATAGTCTTTATTTGAAGTGAATTCATTATCCAAGATATGGACCCCAAGGGCATGGCTACAATATTTCAGAATTTATTTGTTTTGATGGAAAACTTGACTTTTAATATGTTCTCATTGATTCTTTTACCTATTTGCTTAGTATATTTCATTCTTCTTCTTGTTTTCAGGAAGCTTGATGTTTGTTTGATCTTTTCCTGTTTTCAGAGTTAATATTGAGTTCCATATAAGAAATTAAATATTTTTAAAAAAGTTAATTACTAGGAGAGAAATTCTTTAGACAGAGGTTGAGAGTTAAGTCACTTATTTTGTAACAATTATATCTTATATCTTCAAGGGGACCTTTAGTTCACTAATGGGACCAATTGAATCCCTCTGCAGTATTTTGTCTAGTGATCACAGAGCCCATGCAGAAACAGCACCATAGATAAGGCTCATTACCCTTAGATAGTTGCCATTGACTAGTTCTTTATACATTCAATTTTATTTCATCTATACAGTAACCCTCATTTAAAAAATAAATAATAGTCAATGGTATACCTAACCACATGACAGGTATATATTCATAGTTGTATGGCATTTTTGGTACTATCTGACCCCAAGTGCCTAATCAATTGGATCTATGTCATGTTGCTTCCTATCGTTGATGGCATGCATTACAAATTAAATTGTACTTCCTCATGATAGATTTTTATATATTTAAAGGCCTCGATGCTGCCTCTCATAACCTTCTCACCAGTAAGATTAAATATTACCATAACTTTAAACTCTGCCTCATCTAACAGTTTTATAAATCTCCTTTCACCCTGATTTCACAACAGTTTCTAATCATCCTCTTAAATAATCTATCTTTTTATATAAAACCTTTAGCAACCAGCTAACTGACTGGACAGTAGTTATGACACACAATGACTACTAGGGGCAGACACTCAATGAACAGTCATGGAAACATAAAATTAATTTATGAATCTCAGAAGGAAGAGGGGAGGGCAGGAAGAGATTAACTAAAGATCTTATATGCATACTAGAGGCCTGGTGCATGAATTTGTGTACCAGTGGGGTTCCTCAGCCTAGCCTGCTGGGATTGGACCAAAATCAGCTCTCCAATATCCCCCGAGGGGTTTCAGATTGTGAGAGGGTGCAGGCCAGGCTGAGAGACCCCACTGGTCTACTAATATGTGCACTGGATACCTAGTATATATATATATATATCAAAGCCTAAGCAACCATTATAACCGAATGACCAGAATGACCAAAACAACTGGTTGACCAGTTGCTATGATGTGGTGCTGACCACTAGAGGAAAGATGTTCAATGCAGGAGTTGCTCCCTGTTGGTCAGTGCACTCCCACAGCCAACCTCCCATGGCTCATCCCACCCCCAGTCAGTCAGCCCCCATCAGCCCACCATGCTAAACCATTCATAGACAACCTGCTTCTGGTTCAGAATTTCATATGTAGCAGAGCAGCTCCCTCACTGTAATCTATTGAAAGTCAGCGCTCAACACAAGGATTTGCCTCACTCCTATCCTCTCCAGACTCCAAGGGCCACCTGCCTGCCACAGTGGTGGCGATGTGGCAAGGGAAAGAAGATGGAGGGAAGCAGGGAACTGCAAGGTGGCAAGATGCCGATGGAGGCATCAGTGTCTGTTCCTTCCATGCCTGGCAACTGTCACTCCTCTCCTGACCCTGCCAGGGCCTTCATGTCCTAGTCTGGGATGGAGAACTAGGGGTGGGTGGCAGCAGATGTGACCCCTTTCCCAGGGGAGGCAAGGGCCAGCTCCTTCCTCAGGGCTGGTGGCCAACCTACCATGGTCCTTCTTCTCAGCTGGCCAATCTCTTGCAGTCCCTCCTCCTATTCCTCCTCCCCACTGGCAAGCCCCAATCACTTAATCAGGGCCTGCTCACCAATCTCCCATGGTTTTTCCTCCCCTGCACGAATTCATACACTGGGCCTCTAGTATGTAACATAAGAGCAGATGCTTACTAATGACAAACTATGTATAGTATTAAGTGCTTTACAATGAGATAAACATTTTATACTCACTTTATAAACAAAAAGACTGAGGCATAGGAATTTTAAAATGCACAACATTGCAGAACCAGGAGGTAGCAGGCCTGGGATGCTGACACAGGACTGTGCAGCTCCAAGGTCAAGTTTATAACCACTGTGTATACTTGAAAACCTGGGTCTGGTGTTACCAATATAAAGTGACGTGATCTAGGATTGGTCATTCTATTGTGGCATCCAAATTTTTCCTTTATAATGTTTTTTTTATAGTCTCATTATGTATAGGTCCATGTTAAGTTTACTATTATATAAATCTGTCAAATCCTATTTATTTGGTTTTATTTTTCACATTTTCCACCCATTAAATAAGCTATCTACAGTTGGTATCTGAACCAAGTGAAAGACTTTTCCTTTAGCTCGCTTTACGTATGAAGGTATTTGTGGTCAATAAAATTATAGATACATACAAACATCCAATAAGTTTGAAATCAGGCGCAACAATTTCAGAACAACCCTGTAATGAAGCAGATGAACAGTTGTAAACATATTTCTGAATAAGTTGTGATACTTGGTTGAAATAAAAATGAGGATAAACGTGCATGTTCCCTTTTGAGTAGTTGAAATGGATTAAATTACTCATTTTTTGATACTTTGGGTATGGGTATTGAAATATATAATATTAAACAGAGGATTTTATAATGAACAAATTAAAAATCAAAATTTGAAGATGATGTTTTTCAAGAATGGAAGATCTGCCATTTACAAAAGGCCTGAGTTATATTATTTTTCAAAATTTCCTAGTTTTTTTTTCTTCATCTTGCATTTCTTAAGTCTTTTGATAAGAAATTAATTCAATGTATTTATGTACAATTCCTCCACAAGTTGGGAGAGCACATGGGAAGGTAGTTAGTTAATGACAGCAGCATGAGTACCAGTGGCAGTACTAGTCATGATACATTAAAGGAAGTAGTGATAGTACCTTGTGACTCTATTGGTAATTCACAACAACTTCAAGTCACACCTGGAAGAACCCAGTAGCAGAAGATCTGCTCACTGCATTGACCATCTCTTCATCAATTCCGTATCTCTGAACCAAATCATTTCACTCAAAAACACGGCACCTTAATTCTACATGTAGATGAGATAAATTGATGCTGCTTCATTTGCTTGTTTGTTTGTTTTGTAGGTAATTTTTTAAGAGAGAAAAAAGTAAGACTTGAATTTGGGGTTAAAAAAAGTTCTTAAAAATTTAGAAAAGACACTAGGGTGTCAACCAGGGTTATGCAGTATAATTGAGAACTGACCATGAATTCCAGGTTATACTCAAAACCACAATGCATAGTGACTCACATCTATATGGCTATATGATTTTCTTCATCAGGACTTAGCAACTCTGACATAAAAATAGAAAAAAAATATTTTTGCAGAACTGGTATATAAATGAGAGTTTACATGGAGATATAAGCAGGGAGACAAGTAAAAGGGAGCAAGCAGTATAAAGTGCTCAAAGGAATGGATCTAGGTAAAGTTGTAAGGAATTGAAATTGGAAGAAAGCTGATAGAAAATTGAGGTATCAAAGCACTGGAAGTCTCATTGAGATCAAATAGCAGATTTAATGAGACTGAGGAAAAGCAGAGGGGACGGGTAAAAAATAGCAGCTTATAATTGGAGTAGGACCGTAAAATGTGTGACTGAAGTATTGATGAAGTAGAGTGAAAGAGTAGATGGAGATGGTAAGAAGGCTC
>PVJN01048048.1:0-15759 GCA_004026805.1 Lasiurus borealis
CCTTTCCTCCCTCCCTTCTTATTCTCCCTCCCTCTTTCTTTCCTTCTTTCCTTCCTTCCTTCCTTCCTTAGTTCCTTCCATGGAGGTTCATTTATATTAATTTTATACTTTTTATAATCCAATACTATGTTATTTGTTGCTCAAATTTTTCTAGCTTTGGCCATTGTGAGCTCTTGTAGGGGGCTTCTATGTCTTTTTAATGTACCCCCCACCCACCCATTTTGAAAGCACTTTCTTACTTTCTGGTGCTATAAGATACTCCCAGTTTATATTGTATTTTCTCTGCCCCAATCTTAGAACCATCCATTTCTCTATGGAGCCCTGATTCCTTTTATTAGAGAATAGTATTTAGAAATTAAAATCTCAGTGCCGTCTCATTATTGCTTTAATTTCATGTCCCATGAAGATGATCAACTTTTCAAATGTTTATTGGCCATTTGACTATTTTGTTTAATGCAGTACCTATTCAAGTCATATTTTGTATTTTTTTTCTATTAGAATGTCTACTTTTTTTTTCTTAGAGATTTGTAGATATCTTTTCTTTGTGTATATTCTAGATTTGAGGTCTTCATTGGATATATGTATCACAAATACCTTCTCCCAGTCTGAAGCCTGTCTTTTTTATTGTAGTCGACATTATAATTGTATTGTATTTAACATCTTTGAAAAACAGACTTTCTTGATATTATCATGGTACAGTTAATCATTTCCCCCCTTTATGGTCCTGTTTATGATCATAAGAATATTCTCCCATGCTATCTTCCACAAGCTTTATTGTTTTACCTTTCATATTTGGATCTATAATACACCTGGAATTGATTTTTGTGTGTAGAGTGAGGTAGAGTCAAGATGCTTTATTTTTTTTTCCATATGCATATCCTACTGACCAAGCCCTCTTGTATTGAAAAGACCATCCTTCCCTCACTCCACACATTTCATCTTCAGGGGACTCTCAGGTCTATTTGTCTTTCCTCTCACCATTAACATACTATCTTGATTACTGTAGCTTTAAGTCTTGACATCTGGTAGGCAAAACCTCCCTTTTCTTCTTTAATAAATTTTATTTTGTTTATTTATTGATGAGAGAGAGAGAAAGAAAAAGAGAGAGAGAGCACTATCAATTTGTTGTTTCACTTATTTAATGCATTCATTGGTTGACTCTGTATGTATCCTGGCTGAGGATTGAACCAGCAACCTTAGTGTATTGGGATGACACTCTAACCAACTAAACTATCTGGTCAGGGTGCTGTTCTCTTCTTATTCTTCAAGATTATCTTGGCTATTCTTGGTCCTTCTCAATTTCATTTAAAAATTAGAACGCCAGATCAATTCTCTAGCTCTCTCTTTTTTTCTCTCTCAAACACCTGCTGCAAATTTCATTGAATCTGAAGATCTAGTTGGGAAATTTGATATCTTTAAATTATCAAGTCCTCTCTCTATTAAAATATAGCAAATATACCTGACCAGTATGGCTCAGTTGGCTGAGCATTGGTCCATGCATCAAAAGGTCTCCAGTTTGATTCCCAGTCAGGACACTCTGGATTGTGGGTTTAATTCTCAGTAGGAGGCATGCAGGACACAGCTGATCAATGTCTCTCTCTCTCTCAAATCAATAAAAACATACTATGTTTTAAAAAAGAAAATATGAAGAAGCATTTAAAAAATACAAGATGAAATATAGCAGATGCTTCTATTTATGTAGGTCTTTTATAATTTCAATGCTTTTCAGTTTAAAAGTCATGCATATTTGGTTTTAAGTAATTGATGTTTTTGATATTAATAGGTAGCTTTAAACCTGTAATTGCTTATTGTTTGTATATTAAAATATCAATTTTATAATATTTGATATATCTGCTAACCCTTTCCAGCTTCCCTTTTAAATTTATTTATTTGTCAAGAGAATCTTTTGGTTTTTCTAAGTATACCATTATGATACTTGTCAATAAAGGCAATATTTGTCTTCCATTTCAATAACCTGTACCTTTCATTTATTTATTTTTATTTCCTTATTATACTGGCTATAACTTCCAGTATAATGTTGTCTAAAATGCTTGTCTCATCCATGATCTCAAATGGAAACTTTCAATAATTTATTATTATGTTTTCTGTAGCTTTAAAATATATATATTATCACATTTTTAAAATTTGATTCCAGGCCTGATTTGCTAAGATTTTTAAAAAATTTCAAATGAATATTTGCTTTATAAATGCCTTTTATTCATTTATTGATCTGGTCTCATGCTTATTCTCTTATGTTATCCTAATGTGATGAATTACATTGATTGATTAATTTTGAATGTAAAACCAACCCTGCATTAGGGAAGTAAACACCACTTGGTTGTCATATATTATTATTTTTTATATTTGGTGGGAAATATTTGGTTACACCTTTTCTATTTGTATTTGTGAGAGAGATTGACCTATAATATCCGATTCTTATAATGTGCTTGTTAGGTTTAGTTTTCAAGGTTATGCTGACATGATAAAATAAGTTGGGGAGTGTTTTCTTTTTTGTTTTATCAGAGAAGCCACCTGGACCTGGTTTTTTTTTGTGAAAGTTTTTAATTATAGATGCAATTTTAAAATTTGACATACATAGTACAATTTCAGATAGATTCCAGAATTCTCTGCTATTTCTGAAAATACACAGTTAAGCCAGAATGTGTTAAGAGGTCATCATTGAAGTGTAAGTCACTATATTCACACAGTCCAGTAGTTAAGAATATGAACTCTGATGCTCTTCTATTCTAGTCCTCTTCAAAAATGAATTTTAAATGCAAACGAAAGAGTCCTTTTTATTCAGCTTTAGTATCAAAATCCTAAACAGTCAACAGACAAGACATTGTAGGGTTAAAATTTTCAGCATGCTTCTATTTGGCTTTTTGAGCTTCTGCTCTTCATAAATGCTTTGAGAGGAAGGGTTGAGCTCTCTCTGTTGGAGATGTTGGTCCCTCAATTGTTCTCTGCCTTGGAAGCCCCCAAATTGTGATTTTTATCTCCCCAGCTCTGTGAAGTTTTTGAGAACTTTCCTGGCATTTCTGCTCTTGACAGCTGGGTACCTTGCACATGCCACGGGGGAAAGAGAGAGGAGAGTATTGGCTCATCTCTCTGTGGTCCCCTTCTCACTGGGATCTTCACTCACCACATACTGGCTGCGTCAGAAACTCTCTCATCACTTCAAGCAGATTTATTTTTGTATTTTAATTGTCTTTTATTCCTTTTCTTGGCATAAATGTTGGCCTGCCGCAAGGTACTCAATATAGATAGAAATTGACATTTGAATAGATCTTCTTTATGATTATTAATGTCACACTTGATCTGACTTTCCCATTTAACCAACCTTGGTTAGTAAGAGGTAAGAGATATACCCTTGTGATGATGATAGCAATAGTAATAATAGCTGCTCAACATTCATTGGTAAGTCACTGGTGCAGGATGCTGTGCTACCTTTTTCCTATGTGCTCTCTCATTTCATCCTCCTAAGAACCTGGGGAGTAGGTACTATTAGTCTCGTTTTTTTTTTTGTTTTTTTTTTTGAGAGGAGAAACTGAACTCATGGTTAATCTGCTGATACTCACAAGGCTAATGAATGGCTGTAATGAAAGATGATACCATGCTACCTCACACCATGGGGGAAATGGATTTCTTGCCTAAAGAAATGGGAGATTTTAGTTCCAGAATATCTTATTTCCCTCTGAAATTTGTTATTTCCTATATTCTATGTTCTTGTAAAAAGGGGATGCATCTTACAGTTGATGTCAAAAGAAACTTGTCAGCTGCCAGGATGCAGTCTTCTATGACAGACCTTCCTCCACTCATTTGATTGACACTTCAGTTGCATTATGGGATTTGGTGCACCTTGTAGCAATGACTGTTACTTAATGTTGCCCCCTTCATGAAGCTTCCTCAAAAGGTTATGCAAAGATTAGCACTGAAACAAGAACTCGCTGAATTCTCAGGTTTTTTATCATCATCAGGAAATGCCATGAATGCAGTTGAAATTGTCAAATATCCTGGAATTCAGAACAGATTCATCAGAGACAACACTGGTTGGTATGACTGAAGAACATCAAAGCATCCACCGTATAGCCATCCAAAGCTCCCAGTGGACTTTTAACATCCAGGAATGTTACACTTCGATGAAGGAAACAACAGAACAATTCCTTTAACCAAATCGGAAATGCAAACAAAGTCCTGCGTTCTTTGATATTCCTGAAAGTTACCCTGTTAGTCAAAGGTTCCCAAAAGGTCAAGATCAAAGACATGATCATGAGAATTAGAGTATGTTTGTTAAGATGCAGGTCAAGCACCAAAGTACCTGCCTTTCAAAAGCCAGAGAATGTGGGTTGCTTCTGTCTGTCTGATGTCCTCAATTGTGCGTGGGGGAAATCACAGCACCTACCTAATGGAATTGTTATAAGGATCAAATACATCAGTTCAAATAAATGCTAAGAGGGATGTTTGACAAGAGGCAGGTGCCCAGTAAATGTTAACCATTAGGATAAACAGCACATCACTCCCAATATGCTTGATGTGATTGCCTAATATGATACAGAAAAATATTTGTATTCTGAATGGAAAGAGGCCTTCTGGGCTAATTTTGAATGTGATGTTGATGGAGCAAGGGATATAAAAGTATATAGATTACTGTGTCTATTGTTGGCCACTAAAGGTTTTATTTGTTGTTGTTTTTGCTTACTTTTAATGTTGTGTTTTCTTTTTTTTAATTTTTTATTTTTTTCATCAGGGCTGGTGCTGTTATTCCAATAACTGAAATCTGTCAACCATTCTTCATCACCAGCCCTGCAGTCTATGCGTATTCCAGTCTCCTCTCCTCTTCCTCCTCCTCTCCCTTCTCCCTGCCATTCCTCCTC
Organism: Lasiurus borealis; assembly: GCA_004026805.1. Lineage (NCBI taxonomy): Eukaryota > Metazoa > Chordata > Mammalia > Chiroptera > Vespertilionidae > Lasiurus > Lasiurus borealis. Next base: position 4,875 of record PVJN01048048.1, read on the forward strand.
TTCGTCGTTGTTGTTATTCTCCTCCTCCTCTCCTCCTCCTCCTCCTCCTCCTCCTCCTCCTCCTCCTTCTCTTCCTCCTCTTCTTCCTCTTCCTCCCCCTCCTCTTCCTCTTCTTCCTCTTTGATTCTTAATTGATTTTGAGAGAGAGGGGAAGGGAGAGGGAGAGAGAGAGAGAACATCTATATGAGGGTGAGACATTTATCGGCTGCCTCTTGCATGCCCCTACCAGGGATCAAGCCTGAAACCCAGGCATGTGCCTGAAAAGGCATATGCTCTGCAACCACTTGATGCACGGGATGATGCCCAACCAACTGAGCCACACCAGTCAGGGTTATCTGGCTTCTTTTGCTCAACATTATGTGTGTGAGTTATCTATGTCACGCATGTCCTAATAGTTCTTTTTTATTGCTGTATTGCATTCTATTGTCTGAATATGCTACCATTAATTTATCCATTGTACTATTGATAGGTCACTGGGTTATTTCCACTGTGGGGACGTATAACAAATATTGCTGCTATGAACATTCTTTTGCGTGTCCTCTGGCAGGCCTGTGCACTGACCTCTCATGGGTATGTGACCAGGAGTGCAGTTGTCACCACAACAGCAATTTGGCAGCTATGTACTTGACAAAATATGTTTTCTCACACTATGCTTTGTCAAATACATAGTTTCTTAATGTTTTAAAAAATGCAAGAACTCATGTAGTATTGGGGGAGCCCTTGTCTCTCTTCTATGAAGAATCAGCCAGAGTTTTGGACTTCACCTTCATTCGCTGAGTGTTTATGGGCTGCAAGGATTCACAGAGATAGATGGGTACAAAATGGCTGTAAAGAATTTATGGGGCAGGGGTGTTATTCAGAGAGACAGGTCTCTTCTGGCACCACACCGAGAAATGCTGACCTCAGCCCTATGGTCTTCAGAGCTGGGTCCTGTCCAGATGTCCAAACTTCTCCACCCACCCCCTCCCTTTCCTTTCTCCTTCTTGGCCATGTGCATTTCAGTCCATTATCACTTTCTGGAGGGAATGAGATCCAGGGAGGGATTTACAAACATCTCCATCCATTTGTCTCCTGAGACTGAAGGTTCTCTCCAGATCCCGCTGTGCTCCGATCAGCAGGGTTGGAAGGTGACAGACCCATCTGCAAGGGGTTGTTTGTTATGTGTGGTCCAGACCTAGCTAGCAGCCAGACTGGGCTGACAGAATTAGCATTTGGGTTGAGATAGAAAGATCTCTGTGCTCAAGTCCATCTCTTGCTTTGGTGTAACAGTGACAAGCTCCATCATGACTTCTCTCTTCTTTGGTTAAACAGCAGCCCTGCAATCACACACCTAACCCTAGCTTCCAAGGCCACACTTGCACTGTGGTACAGGGATCTTGAGTGCTTGAGAACACATTCAGAGGCCAGAAGAAGCTGCAAACATTTCTTCTTCTTCTTAGTTGGCTTTTAGGCAACACTGAAGCTCCCTTTTCTGGGTGTCTGGAGTCTTCTTTAGTTTCCAGCTCTCCTCTTTGTTATCCCCTTTCTAAGGATCCACCTTTCTCCCTTCCCTCTTATACCCTCTTCTCCTAGGATATGACTTTATTCTGAACATTTTCAGCACCTTCTGCCTCTTTTACCACCTCCTCATGTTGACCTCAGGTATTACCAAGATCAAGACCCAAAGAGCTCTTGTTAAAGCAGATTGTTGCTCCTAAAGCACCACTTCATTCATTATTATCTTAAAACTAGAGGGCTGATGCATGAAGATTCATGCAAGAATAGGCCTTCTTTCCCTTGGCTGCCGGCACCCAGAACCCAGGCCTTCGTTCTGGCTGCCACCTCCCGCCTTTGCTCTGGCTCCAAGCCACCTTCTGTCTTCATGTGCTGCCCAGAGGCCCAGAGTGGCCAGGGTGGGGCGCAACACCTGCATCATCACCTTGGTGATGACACAAGTGTCCCAGCCCAGCCACTGCTATCTTTGTCATGTCAATTTGTATATTCCCTCCTTATTGGCTATGGGCACTGTCATCTTTGTCATGAAGTGATGATCAACTTGCATATTCTATCTTTATTAGAAAGGAAGGAGGATACTCTTCCCCATGAAGCTTGAGGATTGGTTGGAATGGGTAAGAGAATGAGAGAGCTAACACTAAAGACTTCTTTATAAATATTTTAAAAGAATTTAAAGCCAGATTTATTGAGGTTTACTTTTATGCAGAGTAAAAGGTACCCTTTTTGTACCTACAGAGCAATGAGTTTTGACAAATGTATGCAGTTGTGTAATCACTACCATAGTTGAGATATAAGACATTGCCATTTTTCTAAAGAGACTTCAGGTCTTGGGGGTCTGGAGTCTTTTCTCCTTTAGTTGCCTTGCCACAGCCCCCAAAGACCGAGAGGGGACTTTAGTGTCCCCAAAACACTCAGGTTTTCCTCTGAATCCAGATGTTTTTGGTGGGACCCACTCTTCCTGGAGGACCCTGGTGTCCATGGTAGACCCAGTTTTCCTTGGAGGAACCAGTGTTCCAGGTGGATCACTATGTTCCTGAAGGATCTAAGTGTCCCTAGTGGATCCAGGTGTCTGTGGTGGACTTTGAGACCTGGTGGCCCTGGAAGAACCCAGAGTTTCCAGAAGATCCAAGTGTCCTTAGAGGACCCTTTTGTCTTGGAAAAAACAAATATCCCTGGAGGATCCCACTGTCCTGGTGGGCCCCCCTGTCTCTGGTGAAGCCAGGTACCCCTGGAGGACCATGGTGTTCCATGGTGGATACCTGTATCCACAAGGGACCCCAGTGACCTGATGGATCCTGTTTAGCCTGGTGGGCCCTGGGTCTGTTATTCATAGTGCAAATGCACCCTCAGAAGGTGATACTAGTGGGCCCTCCCTATTTGACTGTGGGGCTAGGTCTCTCTTTCTGCCAGTCGGAAGGCACTGCAGGAGTGTGAGTTAAGGATGCAGTGGCTCGTGCTGAGCACATAACTTAGCGTTAGGGATGAGGTTCTGGCTAGAGTGTCAGAAGCTGAGACATGGGTCCAGAGGAGAAACTGGGAGAAGCTGCAGGGGGTGAAGCAGAGCTGGGTGTGGATGGGGCGGGGGAGACCAAAACCAGAAACCACAGCGCAGGAGCTCAGCACTCAATGTGGACTCCAGCTGAGCCTGTCTTAATATGTCAGTAGTGTCACTTGACTGATGAAATATGGGCTCGGATCAGGGAAGAGGGTATGAAAGCATGCAGTCTGGGCACTGCAGACTTGCTGGTTTCTGGTTGTGTGCATGTGTGTGTGTGTGTGTGTGTGTGTGTGCATGTATGTCTATTGGGAGCTGGTGACAAGATGCTCGTACCTCCGGAGACATCTTAGCTAACTCACATTCTCGGCTGTGGGAAGCGTGGGGCCTCTTCTCTGCGTGCACGGGGGAGCCCCCCTGCTGCTCCACCAGCAAGCCGGTGCTCCGCTCACGGCCGCCCCGCCGGCTGGGGCAACCGCACATTCTTAGACGCTCTATGTCATGGAAAGAAAGGTGAAGTGCTCCGTCTGCTCGGCTCTCCCAAACATTACCGCTCCGGCAACCAAAGGGGGGCTATGGTGCTGAGAGACTTTCTTCTCCTGGCGGCCAGGGCGAGGCTTTCAGATGCCGGAATCCACGGTGCTGTGAAGTTTGAGGAATTTTTCAAATCATCGTCCTGTAGGAGCATCTGCTAACCACCCTTCTGCACGTGGTCCTGGTGCAGCCTGAGTCCAAAGAGAGAGAGAGAGAGAGACGGGGCAGGTGCTGCTTTCATGGAATGGTGCACCAGAGACCAGGGCACACTTCCTTTCCTGTCACTGTTTGCTTTAATGGATCAACACGATCCAACATCCAGCCCCTGCCATGCCAGGTGTGAAAGAGAGAGCAGGGAGCAGCACTGTGGGCAGAAAGGAGCTGGATAGTTCGAGGTTCCATCATGGTACTCAGAATAGTGAACAATTTAAAACATATGGATTGTTTATTTCTGGAATTCTCCTTTTGGTACTTCTGAACCACAGTTGACCATAGGTTACTGAAGCTTCAGAAAGTGAGACCCCAGATAAGGGGGAAACTACTCTATCTGGTTCAGCTGCCTTTTGTGGGCCCCGCTCCACTGTGTCATACGCCCCCTTGTTCCAATATCAATGACTCTGCCAATAGCACCTCAGAGTAGGGCCTCTAAACATTCTTTTTTTTAAAAAAATATATTTTATTTATTTTCTACAGAGAGGAAGGGAGAGGGATAGAGAGTTAGAAACATCGATGAGATGAGAGAGAGACATCGATTAGCTGCCTCCTGCACGCCCCCTACTGGGGACATGCCCGCAACTTAGGTATATGCCCTTGACCGGAATCGAACCTGGGACCTTTCAGTCCGCAGACTGACGCTCTATCCACTGAGCCAAACCGGTTTTGGCTAAACATTCTTATTACTTCTATCCATGAGTATTTTGAAAACCCTATACACCCCCTTCAGAATCTTTTTTCCCCCTGAATTATCTTTTAGAGCTAGGATTAGCAAAGTTTTTCTATAAAAGGCCAGATAGTACATATTTCAGTACATATCACTTGATATGTTGGTTTTCTATGCTGAGTAACAATTTATTACTAACTTAGCAGCTATAAATAATGCACATTTATTATCTCACAGATTCAGTTGACCAGGGTCTGGGCATGGCTTAATGGGGTTCACTGTTCAGGGTCTCACAGTTACAGTCTAGTGGGGGGCTGGGCTGCATTCTCACCTGGAGGCTGGACCTGGGAAGAAGCCACACCCAAATTCACATGGTGGTTGGCAGAATTCAGTTCCTTGTGGTTGTAAGATTGTGGTCCTCTCTATAGGCCACATAATAGCAGTTTGCTTCTTCAAGGCCAGAAGGAGAGTCCCTCTCTCTCTCTCTCTCTCTCATCAGATAAGATAGTCTTACATAAAGTGACACAATCAAGGGAGTGATATCGTGTCACTTTTTGCCACGTGATGTAATTCAATCAAGGAAGTAGTAGACCATCACTTTGCTGTAATCTATTGGTCAAAAGCAAATCATAGATTCTACCCACACTCAAGTGAAGAAGATTGTGCAAGGGTTGCTCACAGCAGGAGGGAATATTATCTTCATAAGATCTATCACAGGTATTAAACTGTCTTTGTAATCAGAAGTAGCCATAGATGACATATAAACAGTGAGCATAGCTATGAAGCAATAAAACTTTCTTTATAAAAGTAGGCTGAGGACCAGGTTTGGCTCATGAATTGTCATAGTTTGCTGACACCTGACTTTAGAGTGATACTGTTGGTCTGCACCAAGTTTTTTTTTTTTTTTTTTTTTTTTAATGAGGATATTATTTACTACTTTATTTAACATTCCCATTATGATAAATCTTGGACTAAAAATTTTTTTTTCTGGTAGTTGTGCTTTTTTGGAGCAAATGACTGGTTTTAATCTCATGAACATTATAATTTAAAAAAATTGAAGTAAAATATACTGGCAATAAATGTTGCTGAATACTGAGTTTCCTTCTTCACTTTAGTTGCTAGGAATCTCAAAAGCAAAGTATGACCATCTATGCTGAGTGTAAAGGACTCCACAGAATACATTTTCTGCATTTGCCTCATTCCTGGCGCTGTTTAATGTTTCAACCTTGATTTCTCTTCTTTCATGCTGATATAATTTATGTCTTCTTGCTGTATTGTGTGTGTTTAAATCCTACTAGTAAATCTTCTCTTTATAAGTTGAGAAAACATTTTTAAAATTTATCTTTATTGCTGAAAGTATTACAGATGTCCCCTTTGTTTTTTTTCCCATTGACCCACCCTCCACCCTGCACCTACCCCTCCCAGGCCTTCGCCACACTATTGTCTATGTCCATGGGTTATGCATATATGCACATAAATTCCCTTGTTAATCTCTCCATCCCCACCCACTACCCCCATCTTCCCTCTAAAATTTGTCAATCTTTTCCATCTTTCTATGTCTCTGGGTCTCTTTTGTTCATCTGTTTATTTTGTTCATTAGATTCCACATATGAGTGAGATTATGTGATATTCATCTTATTTCACTTAGCATAATACTCTTTAGGTCCATCGAGTTGAGGAAAATTTTTATAAATGAATAAAGCATTGTCTTTTAGTATGAATGGTGTATTAAAATAAGAAAAACCTCTATATTCAGATTAAGATGAATAGTAATTCAGTGGGAGGACATTCAAGTTCTCCTTTTATGACATTTAACCCAAGGAGAGAGCTGACAAATTCTTGTACAGGGAATATTGCTGGTTTCTCCTCATTTATTCTGAAGTTTGGTTTGGAGGAGAAGCGTAATACCAGTTCATGGACATCACAGGCTGTACCAGGCTGCACCTGGGTGGGGCTGGACTGGGGCACGGATTATGGCTGGACCCATGAGATCACAAGCTCCATCCTACAAGGGTGCCATTGTGCCTGGCGCCTCGCTGGTGATTTCACTCCAAGATTGCTTGTCGCCTGGGGAAGGCAGCTGTAAAACAGTTCTCCAGTGAAATCATCGGACCCGGACTGCAGTTGTCAGCTTTGCTCTGCACACCCAGGTCGCCGCCTCATCTCCTGTGGCAGAGGTGCTGAGGGTTGAGCAGACTGCCTTAGTCAGCGGCGGTGATGCTGGCCTTGCTGGCCCCACCGGCCTAAAGTAGTTGAGTTCAGGTGACCTCCTCAGAAAAACCCAGCCCTTCTTTAGAAACTGGATCGTGAAACAAAGGGCAAAGGATTCGAGGATGCCCTAGAATCTGGGGATTTTTCTCAGGAGTGATGTGCATTCCTGAAGTGTCTCCTGAAGAGTCTAGCACAGTGCTTGACATATAGTATAAATGAACCCCAAACGAGCTAATTTAGGGAAGCATATTTCTTTTATTCAGCAAATATGCAGGGATTTGCCTGGAGTGGTGGCATAGCATCATGATTAAGAGCAAGAGCTCTGGCGCCAGGCTGCCTGGTTCAAATCTCACCTCTGACACTAACTGTGTGACCCTGGACACATTTCCTGGCTCCTCTGTGTGTCCTTACCAACAAAATGGGGATTAAGACAGATGCTGCATGTCTCTTACGTCCCTGCTTTCTCTCCTGGTCTGCTCTCCCTGGGATAAGCTAGCTGCCATGTCCTGATGACATACTCAAGCAACCCAACGAAGACATGCAATTAGTGAAAAGCCGGAGGCCTCCTGCCGACGGCCGTGTGAGTGAACTGTCTCGGAACTCAGTCCGTAAGCCCCGGTCAAGGCTTCAGATGACTACAGCCCACATCAACATCTCCTCCCTGAGCTGAAGTCAGAATTTATTTATATTTATTTATATTTCTTTGTTCTATGATGATATTCTATCACATTACCATATATACAGGGTGGGGCAAAATTAGGTTTACAGTTGTGAGTATGTGAAACACAAAGTTTATTCTTGTATTCTTATTTATTAATTATTAAATTATTTTTCCTATGAATAATTATAAACCTACTTTTGCCCCACCCTGTATGTAGACTTATTTTTTTTAAAAGAAGCCACTGTGAAGAAGTTAAATATACTTGCTTTATTTTAAAAATAATTTCATGTTGTGAGGATTTACTCATATTATTATTATTATTAAATAAAGTATAAGATGATGGCACAGGGTATTTGAATGTACCACAATTGACTTGACCAATCTCCTATTGATGGATGGTTAAGTTATTCTTTATTTTTCACTGTTATAAGTATTACTAGGGTTGATGTGAGAAGGGTCTCCAAGAATCATGCATGGTGAGTTTTATGGTCTGGTGGTTTTGAGTAAGGATTTGAAGGCTGTGGAAGGACAGGAGTATATATAAGAGGCGGTAGATTGAGCCCTAACTACCCAGTATATTGGTTACGTCATCTCTGGTATTTTCTGAGACATTCCTGATTTGGAACATTCTGCCTCCTTGGGGCCATATATTCTGAGTTTTTGTTTGGAAAATATTATCACCCCTCCATGCCATGAACTTCACACTTCAGCAATACTGACTTGCTTTTCACATCCCACACCTGCTACGCTGTTCTCACTTCCCTGCCTCTGCATATGCTGAACCCTCAGCCTGGAATGCCTTCCCTCCAGTTTATCTGTCCTATCTCCTTTTCACCATTCTTGGACTCATCTGAGACCTCTCTTCTAGCAGATTTTCCTAATCTTTCTCTACCCACGACTGGTTTGGGATCCTTTCCTTCACATTCATAGAGGCCTATGCTTACTTCTTTCACCAAACTAGCATTTTATGGCTCTTACTCACTCAGTCATGAGCTCCTCAAGGACAAATGATCATGGATCAAACAAACAAACAAACAAACAAACAATTAGACAAACACTATTACTTTATGTAATGACTGTAATACTTTGGACTTTGAGCAAAATTTTAGTGAAAGGATAAATAAATCAATGAGCCCCATTGGAAAAAATGTCAGTGCAGTTGAATTGTTCTAGGGCTGGGTTTTCTGGACAAAGGTAGCCCATTTGGGCAAGAAAATTGAAATTGCCTAGAGGGTTGAAGTGGTGGAGCATGGTGTGTTTGCTGGATAGGAGGGAAGTGAAGAAAGGAGAGGCTGATAGAGTAAATTCAGAGGAATCAAGGACTGGGGAGCTCTGTGGATTTGAAGAACAGGTATGTGGGATAGTAATGCTAAGTCTGGAGTGATAGGTAGTGGTTCCCAAACTCAACTATACATAAGCATCACCTAGGGAACTTGTTAATCCTATGAATCCCAGCACACAAACAGTAGTGTCACCAGGAATCACCACTGGTCAATAATCCAGATTTCTGAGAACCTCTCTTAAGGATTCTGAACCAGTAGGTCTGAGGTGGGATCTGGGAGATGCGTATTTAACAAACATCTCAGGAAGTTCTCATTCAAAGGGTCTATGCCGCACCTTCAGATAATTTCTGAAACGTGAGGCTTTGTGCAAAAAGTAAGGTCTCTCTGGTTTTAAGGCTTCAGAAGTGGAGCCATATCTCCTGAAACCAACGTTCAGATGTGGCCACAAAAATGCATGACTAGAGCAGGAGTTCAGGGGGAAAAGGTAGAGAAAAGGCCAAAGTATGGAAAAGATCATCCATGTGACAGTCACCCAGGTTGGTGGAAGGGATTAGGGGGAGGAAGGACTCAACGCCATGTACCAGAATCTTTCATGAAGGAAGGGGACTTTCCAGAGGGGTGGTAGATAATTTCCAGGATGGGGTGGAACTTTTACAAACGAACCACTGCAGTTCGTGGGTATGAATGCCCAGTGATGCTGTGGTGAGGAGCCTGTGTGTGATTGAGGAGAAGAGAAGGGTATATTTTGACACCTTTTTCTTACTAGCATTTCCAAGTCTCCAGGGGAGGGGTGAGCAAGTGACTGCAAAGTGGTACAAAAGGCCACAAGAGCATAATCATGGGCACAGATAACAAAGAACTGCTAAAGGCCAATTAGCATTCAGATTAGAAAAGAGGCTTTAGAAGCACACAAACAGTGGTGTCAACAGGAATCACCCTTGGTCAATAATCCCAGGATCTCCAGCCTTGCTTCTTTGGAGATTTGAGGTGCCCCCCAAAGACTGTTTCCAGCCTGCAACTGAGAGCTGCTGGGATAATAACACAGGCTCATTCCTGGGGACATGAGACTCCTCTGATGGTCACCTTGCACTTTAAGTCTCTTGACAACTTTGCCAAACTTTCTTAGATGGCTCTGCCTCAGGGACACTTCGGCCCACCCTCCTTCCCTTTCTCCTTCACTAGGGCTCAGACCTGCATTGTAGTCTCACAACACTCTCAGCCTCACCTTGTTCCCTTCCCATGTTCTCTCGAAGGTATTTCCCCTAATATTATTGCATGCTCAATCTAATCTTGATGACTGATTCTTGGAGGACTAAGACTAGCACAGCAAATAAAGTAGCAGAAGTGTGGTAGTGTAGGATACTTATATCTTACTCTGAATCCGGCCTCAGGGAGTATCAGCTCTGGAAAAAATTCAGGAAAGCTAACCAAATCACTGATTATTAAAAGCAATGCTGTTGGACAGTGAGAGTTTACAGAGCAGTGACTATAGAATGCAGTCATTAACTCTGTAAGGAACCTGGCACAATGAGATTAAGAAACTGGACCTGCAGTTGGGAAGTGAGGTGCTCTGAGGTGAAAACGCAGGTCCCTGGGGGTGTCCCCCCGCCAATGCACTTTGTACTGCATCATGCTGCCTGCAGGGATGAGGGGCTTCCCAGGATGGAGACTTGATCAGCATTTGTCTTCAGCGGCACCCAGATATTTTGGATATACTGGTATCTACAAATGTCTTCAGAGCAACTTCTCATTTTAGGCTACTTCTACTTAAAGTGACCAGCTTTTCTAATGCTCTTAATTCAGAATTAACAGACATTGTAATGTACCAGATCAAAGTCACGATCAATGGCAGATAGGTGCAAAGATTAGAACCTGCTGCCAATGAAAGGCTCTCTTTCTCTGTTCAATTACGTCTAACTAGCCAGGTCAGCTTGATTTGTAAAATATATCCCTAATCCTCTCTGTTCTTCTCTGTTCCATTGCCCCCACTCGTGGCCATACCACCAACTCCTGTCCCCTACAGCTGTAGTGGCCTTCTATCTGGTCCATCTGCTTCTTGGAGGCACTTCCAGCCCATTCTCTGTGTATATCCACAGTGATTGCTCTACAAGTCAAATTAGATCATGTGCCTCTCCTGCTTTAAGTCCTCAAGTGGCTTCTCATTACACTTGGAAGAAGATCCGCACTCCTTCTCATAGCCCAGAGGACCTGAGACTGCTCTCTGAGACTTGCCTCTCACCCCTGGTCCACTCCAATCAAAATACCTTCTGCTTCTCCACCACGTCTGTGTATTTCTGGAACAGATCAAGTTCTTCCTTACCCATGGT
>PVJN01048049.1:0-15759 GCA_004026805.1 Lasiurus borealis
CAGATTTGCAGCCCCCTGGAAGAACTGCAGGATCTAACTGTCCCTATTTCACACACACACACACACACACACACACACACACACACACACACTTCCATACACACCCCTATTGCTCTCTCACTCTTTCACACACTCTCCCTCCTGTCTTCCTGCTGGTCGCCATCTTTCCTCCTCCTAGAAAGCTGAAGATTTTAGAGAATGGAAATTGTTACAAAAATTGGATCAGCTCTATACTATGGATTATAATGGTAGAGAGGAGGCGAAGCTCACTAGCATGATTGATTTAGAATATATCTCAAAAGGGTTGACATTTTGCTCTCTTGTTACTTCTTTATTTCTCTTTGCCACTGCATTTATTTCAAGCTTTAATCTAAGCCTCTCTACTTCTAGGAAGTTTTCTCTGACCAACTGCTATAGTCTTCATTGTTTGAACAACTTATCTAGTTATTCAAATAATGTTGCTGTTTCTACAATTGTCTAGGGATGATATTAACACAATCACTATTTTATTACCTGTTCTTATATGTATGTCTTCTTACTCCATTTAGTCCTTAAACACTGGGATTGTATAGTTGCAAAAAAATTAATATTTATCCCAAATATTTTCAAAAATCCTTCAGAATAGATGACACTATTATCTTAGAATTATTTGTATTTTTCACAGAAATTTAGCACAATTATACCTAAATAAAATAAATTGTAAATAGTTATTGAATGGAGGAATAAATAAAGGAATGAGTCATTAACCTATAAAAATCTAATATATTAATTTGGGTTCTTAGCCTTATAGTAACTTCCCATGATCTGTGGGTACTCTAGGCTAAATGAATACAGCAAAGGCAGGCATGACCCAAAGGTTGATGGCACAGGAATAGAACATTATTCCAGATATTGGAGAACCCACTAATTATCAACATATTTCACAATCAGATTTCTTCTACATAACTTTTAGTATTTAAGACTATCGAATAAACATACAGATATTGACAGCCTTTCATCCCTTTAAGCAAACACATGGGTTTATAAAACTAAGGACTCCTTGCTTTTCCTCAGATATTTCAAGCATTCAGGTTCTCTGCACTTCATCTTCTTTTGCGTGGAAAACTCTTTTATCAAATATCCTCATGACTCATTCTCACTCTCCTGAACTTTCAGGTCTCTGCTCAAATGATGTTTCCTGTGTGAGGCCTTCTGTGACCACATGACGCCCAACTCCCAAAATTCCCATCCACCCTACTCTGCTTGAGTTTTTCCTTCAAATTTGTTGCCACTTGACTATATATATATTTGCTGATGAATTGAATCTCTTTTAGAAAGTAAGCTCCATGTGGGTGGAGGATGGTACTTAGTTTTATTCACCATGTTCCCAGCATTTTCCACAAACTGGTATGTTATAGTTACTCCACAAATATTTTTAGAATGAATAAATGGGGTGAAAACTTAATTATGAAAAGGGTTGATCCTTGGATTCCTTAAAACTGCCCCCCCCCTAAAACATAATGCATTGTCAATGAGAATGCACTTTAGTGCAACCACTAAGGAAAACAGTCTGGAGGTCCTTCAAAAAAGTAAAAATGGAATTGCCTTATGACCCTGTGATTCCACTTCTGGGAATATATTTAAAAAAAAACATTAACTCAAAACAACATAAGCACCCCTATATTTATTGCAGCCTTATTTACAATAGCCAAGCTATGGAAGCAACCCAAGTGCCCATCAATACTGTAAATGAGAAAATAAAAAACTCTGGTACACACATATAATGGAATACTATTTTGGCAGAAAAAAAAGAGGAAATCTACCTTATGTAACAGTATGGATTGATCTAGACTCAAGGGTATTATGTTAAGTGAAATAAATCAGACAGAGAAAGAAAATACCATATGATTTCACTTATATGTATAATCTAATAAGTAAAATTAAAAAGAAACTAAAAAGAAATAGATTCATAGAAACAGAGAAGAGACTGACAGTTGTCAGAGGAGAGAGGGTTTGGAGGCTGGGTGAATAAAGTGAAGGGATTAAGCAGACCTATTGGTAGTTTTAGGATAGTCACAGAGATGAGATTACAGCATAAAGAATCCTATCTAATAAAGAGGGAATATGCAAATTGACCATCACACCATCACAAACATTGCAGTGCCCATAGCCACAAGATGGCAGCACCCAGCCCTCTCAGCCCCGCAGGGGGTGGAGGCTGGCAGGCGTGCAGTGCGGCCAAATCCGTCCTCAGCCCCCCAGAGCCAACCAAGGCTCAGGTAACCAGGGCCAGCCAAGGCTTATGCTACCAGCTGTGGCAGCAGCAGAGGTGTGATGGGGGCATCACCTTCTGATCGCCAGGTCGCCTCCTGCCCCTGAGGGCTCCCACACTGTGAGAGGGGGCAGGTCGAGCTGAGGGACCACTCTCCAGTGTATGAATTTTCATGCACCAGGCCTCTGGTATAGTCAATAATAGCGTGATAACTATGTATGGGGCCAGGTGGGTACGTGAAGCAGTGTGGGGACCACTCTGTAAAGTACATGATTTTCTAACCACTTTGCTGTACATCTGAAGCTGACACAGAATAATATTGAATATAAAAAAATAAAAAATTAAAACTGCTCACTAACTATAAAAGATTTGATATTCTTTTTCAAATTTGTTTTCACAGGGTAATATAAACTATTTTTAATGCATTCACCTTATATTGTAAAAATTTAATAGCAAAAGCTACAATATAGTAAGGAATATATTAAGACTACTATGTTCTAAGCATGATGCTAAGAATTTCATACATGGCATTCTATTTAATTCCTACAACAACCTTATATGTGAGTACTTTAATATCCTCATTCTACAAATAAGGAACTGAAGCTCACAAAAGTTAAGCAACTTACCCAAGACTTCACAGCTAGTAAGTCATGGTCTGACTGTTTTCACCATGTGCTATAAGTGGATGTGGGAAGGAGGTTGGATAGCCATTGAAGACCAGATACACAAAATTGGAAACTATCTAACTAAGCAGGGACAGCTAGGAGACTCCTTATGCAACAGATATGATGGGTGTGGGGTGAGAGAGGACGGAGGGATGGGATCATGGAAATAACTAGAAAGTAGCCAGACTTGTTTGAAACAATGGCCCTCTAGTACCAATGCCCATATTTAGGCTTGAAAACTAAAATAATCATGACTTTGGTAGGGTTACCTCTTACTGGAATATCCTTTCCATCCAATGCCCACCTCCCTGGGACCAGCTCAAATGTAGCCTCCTGAATGAAGCTTTCCTGATCTCCTTTTCCCACTTCAACAGGTAATAAACTGATGCTATGGGGTAGAAAATATGGGAAAACATCAGTGCTGGGGTTCAGGGGGCTGTTGGAGGCATTAGGATCAGTTGACCACTGAGCTGGACACAATGGGTTGAACTCAAGATTTGTACTAGGAGGTTTTTCATTTGTGTCTAGCTTGTAAAGATTCTGAAAAGTCCCAGATAGATAAACGATAAAGTAACCCATACCTGTCTCCAGATTGGTCAAAGAAGAATAAATGCAAACTAAAAATTTAAACCCAACTTGATAAATAACAGCAAAGTAACTCACAGCAGCCATGAGGGTTGGTCTCAAAATCAAATTCAGCAAACAATACACAACCACTCTTGTCAATATTTTGCATATTATTGCTTGCTTCTAGAAAGTTCTTTCCTTCCATCTGTGCCTGTAGAGATTCTGCCCCACCCTTCAAGGCCCAGACACACTCTCTGAACTCTTACCTAATTTCATGCTCCTCCACTCCTAACAGTGGTGACCAATAGAGGTTTTGCTATAGGATGGGGAAATAAAGGAAGGTCACATTGTTCTTAACTGGCAGAGGAGCACTGGAGCCCGAGTCCAACTGCAAAATCCACGCTCTTTCCATTTAACAATTTGCTTATTACCTACATCAAAAGCTGTGCGCTCCAATTCCACATCAGCTGAGTCTGTGGAATGAGAATAAAGTACACAGAATGGACAATTATCTAACTGAACATAGGCAACTAGGTGATTCTCTTCAGATCTCTTTCTAGTTGCTATGCTTCCTCCCATTCTAGCCCTTTCCCTTTATCTTATAATAAATCAGAAGCAGCAGTCCTCCATTAGACTTTTCTCCTGGATGTCAGCAAAACATAAGGCTGGGTGAGAAAACAGTGCTGCGCTGGTAGTCTGTACAGGGAGAAAGTGCTTGGGGTAGAGCTGAATACAACTTGGACCAACTTGGGAGGCATACTCAAGAGCTATTTGTCTAAATGCCTTTGCCTAGGCCCAGGTTGAGTGTATCCTACTTTTCACACATATAATTCAAGGCTGATAATTCCAACTCTGGCTATCTAAGACATTAATTTATGAACTCCGAATTGAGTTCTCATTCCAGCACCTACCAGACTAAAGCCAACCCATTTTCTCTCTATGCTCTGTCCACTCCCGCCCTCCACCCTGTGCTTCAGAACTTCTATAATGTATTGATTTTGTACTTCTGAAGATGATAAGGTGAAGTGTCCAAACTTATTAGCTTGATTACTATTAGGGACCATATCCTCCCAGAGATGCACTGGCAGAGGAGGAAGTTATATAAGAGGAGAGGACCATTGTTCAATTAAACAATAGAAGAGACATGAGAAACATGCAATCTCCAGAGAAGAATTGTCTAACTAGGGTTCTCAACATGTGTTCCATGACCCACCAGCCTCAGAGTCACCTGGGATCTTTAAAAATACAGAATCCCAGGTTCCAAACCCAAATCTCCTGAATCTCTAGTATACCAAGCTCCTCAAGTGATTCCACTATGCAACAAAGTTAGAGACCCATTATCTTTGCCAGCCTAACTGCTTAAAACAATGATCTGCAACCTTGGCTGTGCAACACAGTGACCTGGGGAGCTCAGAAAAATACTGACTCATGGGTACAACCCCTTGTGATTATGATTCAATTGATGTGGAGTGGGCCTGTACATTGTGACTTTTAAAGCTTCCCAGGTGATTTTAATGTGCAGCTGTATTTATAAATCATTGGCTTAGGGCAGCCCCACTTAGAAAAGAGCCCCTCCATCCATGGGAGTATATATAAATTTTTAAATTCTCTACTGGGCTGCAAATATAAAGAATTTTCTTTCTGAACCGATTAGGAATTCCCTTGCAGGTGACCACAGGCTCTTATAAAAGACATAAGGGACTACCCTGGCCAGATGGCCCAGTTGTTTGGAGCATCTCCTGCTGCACCAAAAGGTTGCAGGTTCAATTTCCTGTAAGGGGATATACATGGGTTGTAGATACAATCTGGATTGGATCACATACAGGAGGCAACAATAGTTATCTCTCTCACATTGGTATATTGGTGTCTCCCTCTCTTCACCTTCTTCTCTCTCTAAAATCAGTGAAAGCACATACTCAGAGGAGAAAGGATTAAAAAAAGACATAAAGGCCAATGGGGGAAATGATCATGTCTCATCATTCATTTCCCTGATTAACCTCAAAGATTAGGAGCATAGCTACCTCCTGGCACATCTAGATGACCTGGCAGTGGCCACCCTTAGTATTTGGTATTTGTATCATTCAAGCTTTATCCTCTCTGTTGGGCTCATTGGAAGCTCTATTAAGATCTGGTGATCAATGAAGTGAAGAGGCAAAGAGCTGATTTTTGTCTTTCTCTACCCTGCCCCTGTCCAAAGTAACATGATTTGCCTGAAGTAGTTCAAAGTTCATGTCCTCAAGCCTTATAAAAGGCTCCAGGTCCATTTGCGTGTCTCAGTTTTGACTGATGAATAGCCATCCATCCTCTGGTGACTAGAGTTGCTGCCTGTTGTCATATTAGGTAAGCAATTAAATAAATTACCTCTCATCCAAGTCACAAAATATGTTTGCCAAAATGATTTCTCCTAGAATTGTAAAAGTGGAAATAAAGTGCACAGAAAGAAATTGAGTTTGCTCCAAGTGGCTATGAATGCACCATTAATGAAGCCTTAAAAAGAGATCAGCAATCCATCTGGTGTATTTGCACATCATTTAGTGGCATTTTGGGACATTTCTAAAGCAATGATAGTCATGGTGTGGAGGAAGAGGAGGAGGCTCCACTGGCCATTAAGACTATATAGTAAGAGGCTGTGATTATTAGGGCATGAAGCTGGGTAGTGCTTCATCAGTTCTGACTTCACCTCACAGTTCCAAAGTTTAATAAAAATCAATGCTTGGATTCCAATGCCAGGAGATTCGATAAGGCATTGTTATACACTTCAGGTTTTTCTCTGAACAAAATGACTATATCCTGGGAGAGCTCTCTCTCTCTCTCTCTCTCTCTCTCTCTCTCTCTCTCTCTCTCTCTCACACACACACACACACACATACACACACACACCTTCATCAAAGAAAACTGATCAATGGATGGCCTTCTATAACTTTTGATCCATCATTTTTCAAGCCAAACTGATAACTATCTTAGTCAAATACGGGACAGTTTAGCTAAATTTCCAGAAAAAACTCCCACACTCTTTAGGTGCTTTTGAAATAAAAATATAAATACCTGGTATAATCAGGACATTGTATAAGAATCATGTTGTATTATAGTAACATTTTACATGAATCTAGAAGCCCACTGCACGAATTCATGCACCAGTGGTGTCCCTCAGCCTGCCCTGCGAGATTGGGCTGAAACTGACTCTATGACATCCTCTAAGGGGTCCCAGATTGCAAGAGGGCACAGGCCAGGTCAAGGGACATCGCAGGTACACAATCAGAGCTAGGAGGGATCATGGGAGGGCTCTAGACCATGTCTGGCCCCATCTTGCCAGTCCGGATCAGGGCCGGCTGGCTGGGGAGGCACACGTGAGGTTAGGCAGATGGGGAAGGACTGTGGGAGGGCTCTAGGGCATGTGCAGCCTGTCTTGCTCAGTCCTAATGGGCCAGACCCCAGCAGCAAACTACCTACCCATTGGAGTGTCTGCCCGCTGGTGGTCAGTGCACATCACAGTAAGCAGTTGAGTGGCCTTAGCATATCGTTATCATATTACACTTTGATTGGTTGAGCAGTTGACCAGTCAACCAGACATTTAGCATGTTAGGCTTTTATTATATAGGATAATTTGTTTTAGTAGACAGTATACTAGTATCTGCTTCTATAGCATTCTTTTTTACTGTTATTAGAAATTGTGTCCCTTCAGTATATCTGTATACTAGTATAGTAAGATGGACTGCACTTTCACTCACCTCATCATAAAAGTAGGAATTCTGCCTACTCCCAGTGTTCACCCTTGTTCCAAAAGCTGAATTCTTGGCCTCTAGAGTTATTTTCTGAAATGAGCATGCAGAGTAGACTGAACCAAGTATCATAATGAAAATGTTTATTTCCTGGCAGAAATACAATCTGAGTGAAACAAGGATTTAAGGTCCCAGAGATCTACCACTCCAATGAGAAATGTGGAATTTAATAATTTGATGCTTAATCCAGAGTTCATCTGTCATATTTTCCTTTTGATCAGAATTGGAAAGGCTTTATCGGGTTTGAAACAGTCTACCTGACCAGTGTATAATGTTTTTAGAGAAGAAATTTTTATTTGTTTTGCTCACTGGTTAGCTCCATGGCATAGATAAGTGATTTACACATAGTAAGCACTCAATAAATACTTTCTGTTCTTGTTAACTGGAAAGCAATATGAATTTAAAATCAAAGTGATGGCTGTAAGTATAGGCTGAACTGTATTTTTCAACCAACAGAGAAAGGAACAAGCCTACTCCAATCCTGTGTCCCTTAGTCTTGGCCTCACTTACTTCTCTATCACTGACACAAACCCAGGTTGTGTGATCATATGGGATGTGAGTTTGAGTTCCACATCTCAGTCCTCAGGGGGCCACCATGACCAGGTGGCATGGCACTTCCAAAGATAGGGTATTTGCCAAGAGAGCAAATAATGGAGATAAAGAACAGATTGCAGCCCAGGGGTACTCACAGCCCTGGTAGACACTCTGCTTCTAGCCTTACCAAAGGACAACCTAAATTGACTGATGACACAAGCAGAGCCCCCACTCTTGCCACCAGGACAGGAACTTCTTAATTTCCTGAGCCACAGAACAATTCAGAAAGTCTTGGCAGGATCCACATGACACTGAGCACCCGAGTAAAAAATTGGGGTCCACCAAAAAGAAACTATTTAACCTATTGACCAAGACATAGGTAGTTCATTTTATATATTTAGGCAATTCTCAAAGCTAAAGAAGATTCCCTTATCAGAATATTGTTTGTTAAAAATAGCCTAATCAGCCTTGGCTGATGTGGTGGAGTTGGTTGTCATTGTCTCATGCACCAAAAGTTTATTGGTTTCTTTCCTGGTTAGAGTACATACCCACGTTTGGGGCTGTATCTAAAGGAGGCAGTAGATCAATGTTCAATGTTTTTTCTCTCTCTCTCCCTCTCCATTTCCATCTTTCTAAAAATCAACAAAAATATTTTAAAATGAACAGCCTAATCATATATTGACCAGAAATTAATTAGACCAGCATAAAAGCATATAAATGAATTATAAAATGATTTCTATAAACTAAAAACTATGAATGATACCAAAACTATAACAAAACAGAAAATTTGGGGGAGGAGAAAGCATCCATGTCCTATGACCCCCATTCTTTCATTTTTGCATTTTTCCTACCTCTAATGCTGATCTATATTCGTATTTTATTATATACATATATCATGTTTTAAAATAATGTATGCCTTATTTATACAAGTAGTACATGTCCATAATAGAAAAATTAATATAGCAAAACCAGAAATGTAACTGTCTATAATCTCACCAATTAGTTAAAACAACTGTAAACATTTTGGTTAGCCACTATTAGCATTTTGGTGTGTAATTCCCAATTTAATAAATTACAACTATTGCTACTATTAAATACTTACACACACACACACACACACACACACACACACACACGAAGACTCCAAACATCATATTTAAGAAACTGCCTTTTTGGCTTAATAATAGGTAGTGAAGATATTACCACATCAATAAATAGCTTACAGTAAGATGACTTCTTATAACCTCTCCCAGCCTTACAACTCTAGTATTATTACTTTACTAGAGGTCCGGTGCACAAAATTCATGCACTCAGGGTGGAGGAGTCCCTCAGCCAGGGGGCACAGGCCAGGCCGAGGGACCCCACTGGTGCACGATCTGGGCTGGGGTGGGACAGGGAAGGTTGACCAGCAGGGGAGGGACTGTGGGATGGCTCCAGGGCATGTCTGCCCATCTCACTCAGTCCCAATCAGCCAGACCCCAGCAGCAAGCTAACCTACCAGTCAAAGTGTCTGCCCCCTAGTGGTCAGTGCATGTTATAGCAACTGGTCAACCAGTGGACTGTCTGGTGGTCAGTTTACATAGTAGCAAGTGGTTGAGAACTTTAGCATATATTAGCATATTATGCTTTGATTGGTTGAACATTCGACCAGTCAACCAGAAACTTAGCATATTAGGGTTTTATTATATAAGATTATCCAATTCTCAGAGATACTGCATTGAAAAAGTGTTACTGAGACAAGTCATGATCCTTTACCCATTGTATGCTCTGTATTGAGTAGATAATGTGAAGTACATACATATCTACCATTATTACCTACTTATTATGTTCCAGCCATTGCCTATTGACATATTAAAATTGTTCTTTCACACCCCTTTGAAATAGATACCACTGTTCTTTTTTTAAAAAGTTGTTTTATTTTTTAACTTCATTTTTCCTGTTTTTATTAATGTATTACAAGTGTATATATCTTCCCATCGCCCCCTTGACTCCCATGCATGCTCTAACCCCCCCCAGTGCCTTATGTCCATTGACTATGTTATATGCATGCATACAAGTCCATTGGTTGATCTCTTATTTACCCCACCTATCCCTATCTTCCCATTGTAATTTTACAATCTGTTTGATGCTTTACTGCCTCCGTATCTATCTTTTTGTTCATCAATTTATAATGTTCTTTATTATCAATAAAAGAGTGAGATCATGTGGTATTTTTCTTTAATTGACTGGCTTACTTGACTTAGCATAATGCTCTCCAGTTCCATGCAGGTTGCTGCAAATGGTAAGAATTCCATCTTTTTTATGGCAGCATAATATTCCATTATGTAGATGTACCATAGTTTTCTGATCCAGTCATCTGCTGACAGGCACCTAGGCTGTTTCCAGATATTAGCTATTGTAAATTGTGCTGCTATGAAATAAGGGTACATATATCTTTTCTGATTGGTGTTTCTAGTTTCTTAGGATATATTCTTAGGAGTGAGATTACTAGGTCAAATGGAGTTCTATTTTTAGTTTTTTGAGGAAAGTACATACTGTTCTCCACAGTGGATGCACCAGTCTGCATTCCCACCAGCAGTGCACAAGGGTTCCTCTTTTTCCACAAGCTCACCAACACTTGTCGTTTGGTGATTTGTTGATGATTGCCATTCTGACAGGTGTGAGATGATACCACATTGTCATTTTGATTTGCATCTCTCAGATAATTAATGACTTTGAGCATGTTTTCATGTGTCCCTTGGCCTTCTTCTGTCTTCTTTCAAAAAGATTCTATTTAGGTCCCTTGCCCATTTTTTTTTTATTGGATCATTTGTCTTCCTTTTATAAAGTTGTATAAGTTTCCTGTAGATGTTGGAGATTGAACCTTTATCAGTGATAACATTTGCAAATATGTTCTCCCATACAGTAGGCTTTCTTGTTGTTTTGTTGATGGTTTCTTTTGCTGTGCAGTCCCATTTGTTTATTTTCTCTTTTAGCTTCCATTGCCTTTGGAGCAGTATCAGTGAAGAAGTTCCTTCGGCATATGTCTGAGATTGTGCTGCCTGTGGATTCCTCTAGTATTTTTATGGTTTCCCATCTTATGTTTAAGTCCTGTATCCATTTGTGCATAGTGTAAGTTGGTGGTTTATTTTCATTGTTTTGCATGTATCTGTCCAATTTTCCTAACACTATTTATTGAAGAGGCTGTCTTGACTCCATTCTCTGTTCATGCCACCTTTGTCAAATATTAATTGAGCATAGTGGTTTGGGTCAATATCTGGATTCTGTATTCTAGTCCATTGGTCAATATGGCTGTTCTTGTGCCAGTACCAGGCTGTTTTGAGAACACTTGGTTTGTAATATAGCTTGAAATTTGGTATTGAGATCCCACCTACTTTATTCTTCTTTCTCAGGATTGCTGTGACTATTAGGGCTCTTCTTTAGTTCCAGATGAATCTTTGGAGAGTTTTTACCAGGTCTGTGAAATATGGCATTGGTATTTTAATGGGGAGTGCATTGAATCTATAGATTGCTTTGGGTAGTATGGCCATTTTAATGATGATGATTTACCCAATACATGAGCATCGTATGCTTTGCTGCCTATTTAACTCTTCCTCTATCTCTTTCTTCAGTGCCCTGTAGTGTTCTGCATATAGGTCTTTTACCTCCTTAGTTAAGTTTATTCCTAGTATCTTAATTTTTGGTGAAGTGGTAAATGGGATTGCTTTTTAAGTCTCTTTTTTCTGTAAGTTCATTATTGGTGTATAGAAATGCCATTGATTTATTGGCATTAATTTTATATCCTGCTACCTTGCTGAATTCATTTACTAAGTCTAATAATTTTTTGATGGAGTCTTCAGGGTCTTTTATGTACAGTATCATGCCATCTGCAAATAAGTACAGCTTTACTTCTTCTTTTCCAATTTGGATGCCTTTTATTTCTTCTTCTTGTCTAATTGCAATGGCCAATATTTCCAGTACTATGTGGAACAGGAGTGGTGAGAGTGGGCATCCCTGTATTGCTCCTGTTCTTAGAGGAAATGGTTTTAGTTTTTGCCCAGTGAGTATGATGTTAGCTGTTGGTTTATCATATATGGCTTTTATGATGTTGAGGCATGGTCCCTCTATTACCACCTTGCTGAGAGTTTCTGTCAAGAAAGGGTGTTGGATTTTGTCAAATGCTTTTTCTGCATCAATTTATATGAATATGTGATTTTTTTCTCTCAATTTGTTTATATAATGGATCATGTTTATTGATTTACAGATATTGTACCATCCTTCAATTCCTGGGATAAATCCTACCTGGTCATGTTGTATTATCTTTCTGATGTACTGCTGGATCCGATTTTCAAGAATTTTGTTAAAGATTTTGGCATCTATGTTCATGAGGGATCTTGGCCTGCAATTCTTATTCATTGTGTTGTCTTTATCTGGTTTTGGCATTAAGGTGATGCTGTCTTCATAAAAAGAGATTGCAAGTGTTCCTTCTTCTTGGATTTTTTTGAATAATCTGAGAAGGATGGGTTTTAATTCCTCCTTGAATGTTTGGTAAAACTTCCCTGTGTAGCCTTCTGGTCTCAGGCTTTGTTTATGATGACTACTTCAATTTCTTTCATAGTTATTGGACTATTGAGATGTTTAGAGTCTTCCTGAATTAGTTTTGGAAGGTTGTATTTTTCTAGCTTTAAGTCCATTTCCTACAGGTTGTCTAGTTTGTTGGAATAGAGTTGTTCATAATATTTTTTAGCAAGCCTTTGTATTTCTGTGGGGTCTATTGTTATTTTGCCTCTATCATTTCTCATTTTATTTGAGTCCTCTCTCTTTGCTTTGTGGTGAGCCTGGCTAGATGTTCATAAGTCTTGTTTATCCTTTCAGAAAACCAGCTCTTGATTTTGTTGATCTTTTGAATTGTTTCTGTGGTCTCTATATCGTTTATTTCCACTCTGACCTTTACTATTTCCTTTCTTCTGCTTACACTGGGCTTTTCTTGTTGCTTTCTTTCTAGCACTTTGGGTTGTAGGATTAGGTAATTCATTACCATTGTTCTTTTTTTTCCCAGTATACTTGTAGACCTATGAACTTCCCTCTCAAGACTGCTTTCAATGTGTCCTATAGATTTTGGATGGTTGTGTTTCCATTTTCATTTGTTTCTATGATGTTTTTCATTTCTTCTTTGATCTCTCTGGTAACCCATTCGTTGTTTAATAGCATGCTGTTTAGTCTCCATGCATTTGATTTCTTTGGATTGTATTTATTGTAGTTGATTTCCAGTTTTATGTCACTGTGATTTGAGTAAATGCTTGATATGATTTCTATTTTTTGAATTTGAAGAGACTTTGCCTATGACCGAATATATGGTCTATCTTTGAAAATAACCTATGTGCACTTGAGAAGAATGAATATTCTGTGGCTTTGGGGTTCAATGTTATGAAGATGTCAATTAATTCCATCTGGTCTGGTGAGTCATTTAGGATTGATGTTTATTTGCTGATTTTTTGTTTAGAGTATTTGTTCCATGGCAATAATGGGGTATTAAAGTCTCCTACTATGATTGTATTGCTGTCAATCTCTCCCTTGATATCCTCCAGGAGTTTTTTTTTTTTATGTATTTGGGTGCTCCTGTATTGGGTGCATATATGTTTACCAGAGTTATTTATTCTTGTTGGATTGCTACCTTTAGTATTATGAAGTGACCTTCCTTACCTCTTGTTATATCCTTGACTTTGACAAAAATTTTATTTTATTTTTATTGAGTTTTTACAGAGAAAAAGGAGAGGGAGAGTTAGAAACATTGATCAGCTGCCTCCTGCAAACCCCCTATACAGGATGTGCCCACAAACAAGGTACATGCCCTTGACCAGAATCAAACCTGGGACCCTTGAGTTTGCAGGCTGAAACTCTATTCACTGAGCCAAAGTAAAGGACATGTGATATCTAATTGGTCAGATATAAGTATTGCTACCCCACCTTTTTTCCATTTCCATTTGCTTGAAAACCATTTTCCATCCCTTCACCCTTAATCTGTGTGCATATTTTTTCTAAGATGGGTTTCTTGTAGACAGCAGATATATGGGCCATGTTTTCTTATCCAACCCATTACCCTATGACTTTTGATTGGAGCATTTAATACATTTACATTTGAAGTTATTATTGATAGGTACTTATTTGTCACCATTTTTATTCTTTAACCCTGTAATCCTTCTTCACTTCTTCTACTTCTTCTTTTTATTTATTTAACAGCAGACCCTTTAGCATTTCTTTCATTGCTACATTGGTGGTAAAAAATTCCCTCAGTCCTTTATTGGCTGTGAAGGTTCTGATTTCACCTTCAATTTTAATTGATAGCCTTGCTGGGTACAGTATTCTTGGATTCAGACCCTTCCTTTGCATGACTTTGTGTATTTAATTCCATTCCTTTCTCGCCTGATGAGTTTCTGTTGAGAAATGTCGCTAGTCTTATGGGGGTTCCTTTGTAGGTAACTTTCTGTTTCTCCATGGCCGCTTTTAAGATTCTTACTTTGTTGTTAGTGTTTGCTTATTTATTTATAATGTGCCTTGGTGTCGGACTTTTGGGGTTCATTTTGCTTGGGACTCTGTGAGCTTCTTGGATTTGTGTGGGTTTTTTGTTCCCTATATCAGGGAAGTTTTCTATCATTATTTCTTCAAACAGGTTTTCTATTCCTTGTTCAGTTTCCTCTCCTTCTGGAACCCCTATATGAGGATGTTGTTTTGTTTTGTGTTGTTCCAAACTTCCCTTAGGCTCTCCTCCTGCTTTTAAATTTTTTTTCTAGAAGCTGCTCTACTTGAATATTTTTTCATACGTTGTCTTCTAACTCACTGATGCAGTCCTCTGCTTCTTCTAGTCTACTTTTGATGCTTTCTATTGAGTTCTTTACAACAGCGATGCCATTTTCATTTCTTCTTGGTTCTTCTTCATTTCCTCTTGGTTCTCACTCATATTATCAAGTTTGTCTTCCATTCTGTTCAGACACCTTATGACCAATTATCTGAATTCTTTCTCTGGCAGATTGCTTGCCTCCATTTCATTTACTTCCTTTTCTGCTGATGCCTGCTTTTCTTTCATATGCGGGATGTTTCTTTGTCTGCCCCTGATCTCTCTTCTCTGGGTGTCTGGTTATGTAGTTCTTTCCATCCTGCATTGATTTAAAGTCACAAAATACAACACAGACAAGTACAATGCACAAGGTACTGAATAGAAATATATGCATAATATCAATAGCCACCAATCAAGGTGACCACCAGAGGAAGGCAAATTAGTGCATAAAAGAGAAAAAAGAAGAGAGAAAACAAGAACAAGGAAAGAAAAGAAAAGGAGAGAAAGGAAAGGAAAAGAAAAGGAAAGGAAAGGAAAGAAAAGAAGAGAAGAGAAAAGAAAAGAAAAGAAAAGAAAAGAAAAGAAAAGAAAAGAAAAGAAAAGAAAGCCAAAGTGAAATTTGGAGAAGGGAAAAAAAGGAAAAAGTAGAAGGAAAAAAATGAGAAAAAAGAAATAGAATAAGAAAGAGAAGGGGAACAAATTATATATATGGGGAGAAAACTCCAATAGAGTAGCCACTAATCCCAACAAATGCCAGCAACAAGTATCTGGAGATTAATACAAACTACAAACAACAAGTAATATCAAGGGAGGCAAGGGAAAACAGACGTAAAAAAAAAAACTAAACTAAAACCAAAAAAAAAGTAAACAAAGCACAAAACAAAACAAGAAGAATAAGCAAAACAATCTCACAAAAAGTATAAAAAATCATTATAATCAATGTTCAAACCAACAACTAAAGGACAGAGAGAAAAACAATTTTTTGGATAGTGAAGACAGAGAGGAGAGAAGTGTATATGGACTTGGAGCAGGGAATTGTAAATTAGATATATAAGTGGGGTGAAATTTTAACAGGGGGTGAAAAGAAAGAATAGGGAATATCTAAAGTAGGAAAGGGGTTAGAGAAACAGGACAACAAAAGGGGAAAAG
>PVJN01048050.1:0-15956 GCA_004026805.1 Lasiurus borealis
CAGTGGCCACTCAAAAATAGAAGTCTGCATGGCTGTTATCACGTGTATGAAAACTTCCTGTCAGTGAATGGTTATCGGTTTTTATACCCGCAGTATATTCTAGAATCATACCTGCATTTAATAAATGCATATGGTACACGTTTATGGGACACATGCCTGTGTTCACATGGGTGTGTTAGTGGAGGTGTTATTGGATCCAAGGTTTATTCTTTAGTTACTGATTTCAAAACCATCAAATGTAGAGTGTAGACCCTGAGAAACCATCTCAGGTTATACTTCCTGTCCCCTCCATCTCCAGGGATGGGGAGGCCTCCACCCCTCCCCTCTCCTCCCACCCCCCAAAAGCAAAAAACTCCAATGTGTATATCTGTATTTCTCAGAGCTCATGGACATGAGGGCTCTCAGACACAGCCTGAAGAAGGGTTATTAGGTTTAGCCAACGAATCAGTCATGTATTCCCAAATATGTATTGAGTACCTACCTTTTGGTAGAGCTTAACGTGTCTACAAAGAAAATGTAACATATGGCCCCCACTTGCCAAAAACCCATTCTAACTGGGATGCATGTACGATTTTTAAGTCCAGCAGATGTTTATTGAACACCTGCCTTAAGCTAGCTATGCTCCCGTGATTGGAGCATACAAAGAGAAGGTAGCAGACACAGCTCTGTTGTTACAATGCAATAGCATGGGTGGTTCAGTCACTGTAGTGGGGGGAAATAAGTCATAAATATTTTAGAGCGAGCACCTGGGACTTCATCAGTGTCACGCCGGTTGGTTGCAAGGGACTCAGAATGCTAGTTCCTACCCTAGAGCAAACACAGAAGGAAGTCACGGAGGAAGAAGGGCCGAATGTCCACTGTTATTGTGGACTTCAGACTGTGTGGAACCTCCCAGGTGGGTCCAGAGGTACTGTGTGTCCTGTGAAAGGTCAGCAGCCGGTGGGAAATGACCCCGAAGCCAGCCAGCGGCTCAGTGGGCTGAGCCAGGAGGAGCTCACAAGCTGTTCTCCATGGTCCTGCCCGTGCTGTGCTGGGCGGTGATGGGCAGCGAGAGGCTCAGGCTTGGGTTGGGGCCTCACTCAGAGCCGGAGTGTAGAGTCTGCCTTACAGGTCTGTGGAGATGTTTGAATATGGGTCTGCTTTGGATCTCTTCATTCCCAAACTCACTTCTGGGGTCCCCGACACTGTCTTCCAGTTTCCTCTCAGTCGCAGAGTCCACTGCCCCTGTTTTTTAAGGTTCCGTTGCTTGCAGTTCAGAGGTCACGAAGGAGGAAGCAGGCAGCGGTGGTTAGGATGGAGAAAGAATCCTGAGCCCGCCTAGAGAACAGGAGGCACCACCAGGCAGGCACACGGCAGTTGGGGGGAACTCTCCAAAGAGGATGGTAGTTGTGCATGGCTTACCCAGTACCGCGGTGCCCCTTTGGATGTTCTTTGGGGGGTGGGGTGCGCATACCTCTGCCGCTGGGTCTCCTTGCTGACTCACTGGTCACCCAGCGCAGCTGCTCACATCCAGGCTTGGCTTTGCTGTCCTCCTGCCTCACCTGGCACACACAGTCGTTTAGAACCATGCTGCGATGGTGGCCTTCCTGAGTTGTCGCCGTGATGACTTACCGACATCTGCGTCTTACCTCTGAATGACATCCAGGCCAGAGCTGTGCTTCGGAACAGGGTGAGAACAGACTCATCCTCAGATCCTGGGCACCCAGAGCCGGGAAGGCCTTGCTGATGAGCCGTCTGCATGCAAGGACCCAAGGCCAGAGGGATGAAATGGCTTGCACAAAATGGCTGGGAGCCCTGGGGAGGGGGACACCAAATCCTGGATTTTGCTGCCTCATCCCATCTTCTTTCTTTATACTATGGTGCTTCCTGGAGGGAATAGTGAGGTTCTTACTCCCCAAAGAGAGAGAATTCTGCATCTTCTCACCTCTCCTCTGGTTCCAGGAAAGGCTCTCGAATTCATCGTATAGTCTTGAGATTGCTTTCCTCCGAGACTGGCCTGGCTTTCCCTGCCCTCTGTCTCCTCTTGGGCCTGCAGGAGTCTGGGGGAGGTGGTAGGCCTTGGGGCCTTCCAGCTCTCTTATGTTTGGCTTTTTTCTTCTACGCCTCATGAACTGGACCCATGGCAAGGTCCCTTCCCTTGGCAAGGTGTTGAGGAACCTCCTGAAAGGGAAGGGAACCCACAGATTCATTTGATTCTCTCCAGAGGGAAGGTCATGGGATTAGGTAGGGGATCGCTTGGCACCCGAGACTCTTATAATACCCGACACTTGATTTGGCTTCACACTTTGCCAGGCATTTCACACCACGGATCACATCTGCTTTTTATAGTCGTCCTGGGAGGCTGTACTCATTATTCCCATTTGGCAGATGAGGAAACTGAGCCACGATGGTAGAGCGGGGATCTGAATCCCGGTCCTCAGACTTCAGATCCACTGCCTGGGGCTGAGGTGGCCTTACCGTGTCTCCTCACGTTGCAGTTTTGTGTGTAGAGGGCCTTGAACTTCTCGGAACTTTTTTTATGTCTCCTGTTGGCTCACATCCAGCCACAGAACCAGACCCAAATGCTAATTTACCCAGGGGGTGGGTTGGATAAAAGATGGGAGGCCGTGATACTAGCAGTGGTCTGGGGCTAGTTTTGGGGTGATTTCACGGAAGAGGTGGATTTGGGAATAGATCTGGGGTCGTGGAGGATCTAGAGGAGGTTTTCGGCCGGGGCAATGCCACCAAAGTGCTGAAGGGGGAATTGTGGGTTTTGGGACTGGGAGTGGAGCCGACGAAGAAGGTTCGGTGATCATCCTGAAGGCAGGAGGCTCTGTTTCTATGCCCTGCTCTGTGCTAGAACCTGGGGCTACAACAGTGAGTGGGCACAGCCCCCACTTCCTGCAAGAGGCCCCCTCTCTTGCCCAAGAGACACTTAAACAGTAACTGCAGTGTGGTGCGGGAGTGCGGTTAAATTCTGCATGGCGCAGTAAATGCAGGGGTAGAGAAATCCCGAGGGCCTTACAGGAGCACGGACCAGGCCCCTGCTCTTGCCTCAGGATCAGGAGCGCTTCCTGAGGGAGATAACAGAGGTGCTGCAGCTGGAAGAGAATTACCTAGGAGAGGAGATGGGAGGAGGGCATTGGGGGGTAGAAACAGTATGTGCAAAGGTGGAGAGGCCTGAGGCTGTCTGGGTACCGGGAGGGAGGGAAGCTGTGAGGTCAGAGTTCAAGGGCAGAAGGGCAGACTCGGCTCAGGAGTGAGGATCTTTGTGAGCCTGGCTGGGACCTTGGCTGTTAGCCCGCAGGGAGAGCCTGGAGGTCGGGGCATTGAGCAGAGTGGAAGTGTGCCACCCACCGTGGAACAGAAGGGAGAGTGGCTGGGCAGCTGCAGAGCGGAGGAGGGAATGACAGGCTCCTTCGGTCCAGGTTACAGGGGGTGAGGCCTGGAACCAGGGCCCTGCATATAGAGATGGAGGAAGGTTATATGTTTGTGTGTGTGTGTGTGTGTGTGTGTGTGTGTGTGTGTGTGTCTGTGTGTGTATAAATAATTTAGGGAATGAAGTCTTCAGTGATTGCTTAGCTTTGGGGATAAGGAAAGAGCCCACTGCCACCCACCCTCACTGACTTGGTGGGTGGCGGCCTTTACCCAGGTGTGACCTGGTTGCTGGAGCAGGTCAGCTAGGGTTGGGGTAGGGGAGGAGGATTGTGGGGAGTTCATTGTTACACGGGTTGAATTTGAATTGTGGATAGGGCAGTGGTCGGCAAACTGCAGCTCGCCAGCCACATGCAGCTTGAGAGCCGCAGTTTGCCGCTCTGTTGACTAATGAGTTTGCCGACCACTGGGATAGGGGCTTCATCACAAGGAACAACAACAGCCTGGAATTATTGGAATCGAGAGTCTAGGTCCGTGGTGGGCAAACTCAGTCAACAGAGCAGCAAACCACGCTTGAGAGCCGCAGCTTTCCGACCACGGGTAGGGTAATGCAGTGGCACTGTCTTACAGACAGCACGGTGCGCAGGGTGGAAGCCTGAGGAGGCACGGTGGGCAGGGCCACAGACCCAGGAGCGGGGAAGGGTCTGCTGCCGAGCGGAGTGAGGAGTGAGGTGGGGCTGCCGTAGACAATGAGGGACCTCTCCTCCCATTGTCAGAGGCTCCTTTGTCATGCTCGCCGCTGTCGTCAGGGCAGCCAGGCGGGGATGCTGTGTCATGCCGAGGCCCAGCTGGCAGAATCCAGCGACAGCCAAGAATGAGCTTCAGCTGGAAGCATCGGAGGGCGTTAGGGGACCGGCGTGTGCATGTTTAACACCCGCGGTGAGCAGGTGCTGTCCCAGGCCCCGGGGCCAGGAGTGAAGGGCAGGGGAGACGTGGAGCAGGCGGTCCAGTTGGGAGGCGGGCTGTGGACTTCAGAGGCCACGGAAAAGCTGTAACAACAACCTGGGCAAAGAGTAGAGTGCAAATTGAATAGAAGCGTGGATGCTTCTCTTCCTGCCATCCCCGAGCTGCGCATGTTAGGCAGAGCTCCAACCTTCTCCGTTTTCAGTCCTGGGGGCCTAAGATAGAGGGCCTGGCGCACAGTAGGTGCTCATCATATGTCTCTGGATCTGCAGGGATGTGGCCAGTCAGTTGTTTGGGGCGGGAGGTCAGCCAAGGAAAGTTTCCACGCACAAGACCAAAGAGGGCATTCCAACGCCAATTCAGAATATTTTTAGTACCACCGTGGAGGGAAAAATCTTGAAAACCTTCCAACTACCAAGTACCTAGAAATGCTGTCTATAAACTAGCGTCCTTTCAAAGAGCTGAGCTCATCAGATGTAAAGAAAAACCAGAGGGCTCAAAAGGGAGTGTGGACAGGAAGCGTGCACACGTGCTAGGCCAGTCCTGCGGAGTGGGGGTGACAGCGGGGGGTGGGGAGGGTGCTGAGCGGTGGTTACTGGTCTCAGAACCAAAGTGGGGGTTGAGTCCTGATAACATCTCCAGGGCCAGGGTGAGAAACCGGGAGTGGGAGCAGAGAGAGCCTTGCCTGAAAGGGGCCCCTGTTAAGGTTTGTGTGCTTGGAGTAAGGATGAGGGTGGGGGAGTGTCGGGGGGAGGGGGTGGGGGAAGCTTGCCAGTTTTGGCCTGGATCTGGGATGGGGAAAAACCTTCCCTGGAAACTCTGCTGTTGGATGGGGCCTGGAGGTCCTGAGAGGAGGAATTAGCATATAAAGCCCTGGGGAGCAGGGTCCTCCAGCCTGTGGTCTAGACCCTTGGGGACACCAGCAAGGTCCCTGGGGCATGTCACCCTTGGAGGACTTGGGTCTCAACCTTGGAGAGATGCTGCAGGACCTGGGTGGCCGGAGAGAGTGAGTGAGTGAGGAGGAGAGAGAAACCTAGTTAGAAACTTTAAAAAAAAAAGTTTTTGTTGGTTTTTAGGGAGAGGGGAAGAGAGAGGGAGAAGGGAGAGAGACAGAGAAACATTGATTGGCTGCCTGCCTCATCCCCAGGCCTGTGCCAGACCAGGAATCGAACTGCTTGCTGCATGGGTCAACAACACTCAACCAGTGACCCATACCGGCCAGGGCTTGAAACCTTTGAAAAGGGCCTCAGGACAGCTGCACCCTGGCGGAGGCATGTGCAGGGCTGCGTGAGGTTCTGTCCCTGCCGAGGGCTTCACCTCTGAGCAGAAGCCTGCAGACCAGCCGTCCAGAAAGGCCAGAATGTTCTCCCCTGCTGTGCACTCGAGCCAGGTTCCTGTGCAGGTTCCCCCTACAGGTGCCCTATGCAGATTCCAGTTGCTGCTCATGCCCCAGATTGTGAGTCTCACACTGGCTCCCCCAAGCCCAGAGTCTTGAGTTCCTAGAATTTCAAACTGGGGAGACATCTTGGAGGTTGCCTTGCCCATCCCCGCTGTGTGGCTGTCCTGACTACTTCGGCACTTGCTCAGATGCTTCCCATGTCCCAGCAAGTACACGCAGGGAGTGTACTGCGTGTGCGGCCTCACCTTCCCTTACCACAGGCTGCTGCAGCTGCGAAGGCCTTCTGTGAGCCTCAGCCACTGCCCAGTCCTTCCCACCCCTCGCCCGGGCCCATCCAGAGACTTCTCTTCCAGGCCTTTCACCATCCTGCTTGCCCTTGATGGCTTTCACTTGTCACGCTAAGGTTCTGTGGCCGTCCAGCCAACTTCTAGCCTAACTTTAGCACAGCAGGCGCTTTTGCAGATCAGATGTAAGTGCAGCCGAGCCGGCTGCGTAGATGCAGTCTGTGATGTAACTAGAAGTTGGGGAAGCCCTGGCTCAGTGCTTTCCAGATTACCCTGAGAGAAGCAACCGCACACACTGCAAGTCCTTTCCTCCGGCACCCGGAAGTCATTTTGGCTCAAGCAAGTGACTCAGGAGTCGGTGTTTATTGAGTGTCTACTACGTGCCAGGCACGGTGCTAAGCATTCCCTGTTGGCCTCGCTGCATCCAAGCAGCTTCCATGAGAGAGAGAGAGACAGACAGAGAGGCAGAGACACGGAAATGCCTAGCTGTGGCTGTGAGAGTGGAGCCTGAAGTTATTCAGAAAGAATGTGTGTGGTTCCATCCCGGCGGGGTGGAACTGACTCTCCCCTTGCTCTTCCCTTCCAGGGCCTACTCCCTGGGGTAGCCACGTCCTGGTCTCACCACGGGTCTGTATCATATTTGTGGGACATTTGCTGAGATACTTAGGATTTTAAGCCCTGAGAAAAAAAGTGGCCTCCTGGAGAATCTACATCTTGGTGTGTCACCACATAGGATGGTGCTCACCAGCCAAGTGTTTTTGAGAGCATGCTGTCTGTCTGTCTGTCTGTCTGTGTCTTAGGGTCAGTCTACGGTCCCTGGGCTTTCTCAGGGAGCAGACGCTTCCTGTCCCTTTGCATCTCAGGATGGTCATCCTGCACTGGCTGTGACCAGGAGCACGGCTGCATTTGCAGCCAGGTTGCATCAGTCAGCTGGACGCCCGGATGTGAGCTACCAGTTTCACACGGGACCCTGTGCTGGCAGCACTTGGTAAGGAGGGCCAGGGATTCTGGGAAAGCACCCAGGTTTTCCTCTTCTCCCTCCAAAAAGACGGCTCCTCCTGCTCACATTGTACTGGTTTGCCTCGATGCTGTAGTGCCAGGCTCTTACCCGTTGCATTTGGTTCAGTTTAGCCGGTCGTGGTCAGAGGCCTGCTGGGCACCCAGGCTCTGAATGAGGTGAGATGAATGCTGGTGAAACTGGCAGGGCCCCCGCCTCCCATCTGCATCTGGGTGGGGAAGACAGAATGGCCTTATGGGAAGTACTGGATAAGGAGAAAGAAAAGTGGGCTGAGGCAGCCAGAGGTGACTCTAATATTTTTTGTGGAGAAGGACACACCTTTGAGAGGGGAAGGGGGTGCTGTTAACCATCCTGCTGGGACACAGATGTAAACCGGGGTTGTCCTGATGGCACCAGAGAGGGTATTTGCTTGTGGGGCACACCTGGCACTGTTAGCATTTACACCGCAGGATGCACGTGCTGATGGAGGTAGCGGTGCGCCCAGGAGAAGCCAGCATCTGTTTCCGCATTTTGTGTTGGAACTAGAGAGGAAAGTGTGATCTGTGGGGACCGTGGACGCAGCTTTCGGACGGGGCTCAGTTTCCAGCCACAGGGTCCTGTCTTCGACCTCTTCATGGCCTCACTTTTAGGATTGGAGATGGACGTTGGGAGAGAGAAGAACACCTGGCTTGTAGGATGTTGGCTCTTGGCAAAAAGAGCACAGGACTGA
This sequence comes from Lasiurus borealis, assembly GCA_004026805.1. Lineage (NCBI taxonomy): Eukaryota > Metazoa > Chordata > Mammalia > Chiroptera > Vespertilionidae > Lasiurus > Lasiurus borealis. The sequence continues at coordinate 7,728 of PVJN01048050.1, forward strand.
CAGTGGCTTGGAAAACAGGGTGTTTGTGGACTCACAGAGCCAGAGGTCTGAAGGTAGGGGTTCTAGGGTTGGTTCATTCAGGGGTTCAGTAGTGATTTTAAGGGCTCATTCTAACCCTCTAGGCCACCATTTCAGCTTGTTGGCCTTTATCCTCAGGGCGCTGGTCACCGCATGGCTGCCACTACTCCAGACATCACGTTCTCATAACTGTACCTGCGGGTAGTCAGGAAGACGAATTACTAGTTTCTCCTTGCGGCTTGGTTTGTCGGGAAGGGGAAATTTTCCAGAATCCTCCCACCAAAATGTCCATCAAGTCCATTGAAGAGAAATACCCATGCCTTTCGGCCAAGATCGAGTGCAGTGTCTGTTCTAACCAGTGTAATGCCTAGTAGAGTTGAAATAGCAAGCTTTCTGCCCCATCTGTAGAAGTGAGCTCTGCTTAAAGGGAAGTGGGAGGGGGAATGATGTTTGGGGAAACAACAATTAATGTTTGCCTCACCACATTGTAATATGCTTTTATTTGTTCACCTGTGGAAGTGTCACATTTGTCAAGATGAATTTTTTTAATTTTTTAAAATATGTTTTTATGGATGTCAGAGAGGGGAGGGTAGAGGGAGAGAGAAGGAAACATCAATAATGAGAGAGAATCATTGATTGGCTGCCTCCTGCGTGCCCCACACTGAGGATCGAGCCCACAAACCAGGTATGTGCCCCAACCAGAAATCGAACGGTGACTTCCTGGTTCAGAGGTTGACACTCAATCCCTGAACCATGGTGGCTGGGCCAGAGATGAAATGTTTTATTCCTCAATATAATTGAGATTGTTTTTAAAAAACAAAACAAAACAAAAAAAACCTACTCCCTGGCTCTGGCAAATACTGATCTGCCTTCCCTCACTATAGATTTGCTTTTTCTAGATATTATTATTTCTTAGCCCCCAGGAAACATTGGGGTATGGGACCCCAGGTGTTCAATGAAGGCCTCTTGTGTGGTCTCAGGAAGTGGACCCCTCCCCCAGGAGCCCCTCCAGTTTTCCTGCCATGGGGCCAGGGAGAGAACCTGCAGGCAGAATTGCCCAGAGGAGGGAGCATATGTGGCTGGTGGCCTGGACAGCAGGCCTGGAGATGCCTGAGGGGCTGAGGCTCTGGCTGGTCGGTGGCAGAGAGTGTTCACCTTTGCAGGTGACCAGGAGGATGGAAAGAGGAAATTGCTTTTGAGTGGATTGGACACCTTGTATCTAGCAGAGTTAGGTCTCTCGCCCATGCTGATTGGGAACTCGGGCCCTAGGGAAGGCAGGCCATGGGAAGAGGGTAGGGTCACCACCTTCCCTCCCTCAACCACCCTTCCCTTCATTCACGCAAATAGCCCAGGCCACTGGCGACCACCCAACAACCCCCTGGGGCCAGTCCTTCCCCTCCGGGCTCTTCTACACTCTTCTCATGTGGTATTTTATCTTTCTCTCCCCTCCATCATATTAAACCCTGAGGGCACTTAGCACTTTCCATCGCTCCCATTTGTGCTGCACCAGCACCACCGAGGGTTCAGCAGGCCCAAGGCGGGAGGGCAAAGGATGAAGAAAAGACAGACAAAGAGAAAGAGCTGGGTCTCGGTGGATCTTCCTGTGCCTGGCTGAGGCCACAGAGGAAAGATCCAGACTGGGAGCTGATGCTTTGTTTTATAGTCAGAGGTCAACAAGGTAGTGGTCCACGTAGTTACAATGTTCTTGTGAGTTTCAGTGGTTCTGGCAGCATTTGCTGCACCTCCCAGAGCCCATTAGCTACCCAGGAAGAATCATAAGGTCAAGCTTAATTATGCTAAGAGGGCTGTGCCCTCTAAGCTGGGACTTGTTTGTGGCTTTGCCAACAGGTCAGTCTGAGGCTTAGCCCAATGGCTGCTCCCTACACCCATCGGTCCTTGGATCCTTGCTTGGTCTGTTCTCTGAGACCATAGGCACCTTGAAGATACTGACCTCACCTGAGCCCTCTGTGGGTTTCCCATAGGGCGAGGGCAGTGATGGCCGTAGGATCCATGCTCATGAAGCAACATTTTTTAAAGCAAGATGCATATTTATAGAACGAGGAAGGGCACTTCCTTATTTTGGGCACCTTTCCAGATTCAGAACCACTTCCATGTGGCCCAGCACAGTGTATGGATTTCCACATACAACGTGGGGCAAAAGTAGGTCTACAGTTGTAAGTAGGCAAAACACAGAGTTTATTCTTGTGTCATCATTTTTTAAAAATATTTTTATTGATTTCAGAGAGGAAGGGGGAGAGAGAGAAAGAGAAACATTAGTGATGAGAGAGAATCATTGATTGGCTGCCTCCTGCATGCCACCTATTGGGGATCAAGCCTGTAATCCGGGCATGTGCCCCTGACCGGAATTGAAACTGGGACCCTTCAGCCCACAGGCTGACCCTCTGTCCACTAAGCCAAACCAACTAGAGCCATTCTTGTATTATCATTTATCAATTACTAGTAGCCCTGCGCATGAATTTGTGCACCAGTAGGTTGCTGCTGCCCTCCTATAGCTCTCTGCCCACTGCCCTGCCCTCCTGTAGTTCCCCCTGCCTCCCTTTCCCTTTTCTCCTTCCCCCTTCATAGCTTGCTGCCCTGCCCCCTCCTGTAGCTCTGAACTGAGCCACAGGGCATAATGGATAATTAGCATATTTCTTTCATAAGATATAGGATTAGAGGCCCGTTGTACGAAGATTTGGTAATAGGCCTTCCTTCCCCTGGCTACTGGCATCGGTTTTCCTCTGGCACCCAGGACCTAGGCCTTCATTCTGGCCAATGCCTCCTGCCTTCACCCCAGCCAGAGTTTGCCATCTTTGTCTTTGCTACAGATTCCAGCCAGAGTCTGCCATCTTCATCATCACTGTGACCAGAGTTCTGCTCCTATCTCTCATAGCAGATGTCCTCCCCTGCCCAGCTGCTCTGTGCCTAGAGTGGCCACCATCACTGTCCTTCTGATTTGCATATTCACTCCTGATTGGCTGGAGGGTGTCACAGAGATACGGTCAATTTGCATCTTTCTCTTTTGTTCGTGTAGATTGCATTCATTTCCATACAAACAACTGTAAACCTATTTTTGCCCCACCCTGTATTTCTTTCCTAGAGAAAGCAAGGTAACCTTTCATGCAATTACGAGTTGAATTTCATTACCCCCCTCCCAGCTATATTGAAGGCCTAACCCCCCAGGACCTCAGAATGTGACTGTATTTGAAAATGAGACCCTTAAAGATGTGATTATGAGATCCTGTGGCCCTGATCCAATATGCCTGCTGTCCTTAAGAGGAGGTTGGGACACGAGTTGACACAGCCCGAGGGACATGCATGTGAGGGAGGACATAGTGAGAAGGCAGCCATTCATAAGCCAAGGAGAGAGGCCTTAGAAGGAACCAACCTGCTGCACCTTAATGGTGATTTCTCACCTCCGGAACTGTGAGACAGCACATTGCTGTTGCTTCGGCCGCCCAGTTAGGCCAGGCTGTGGATCCGGGCCTGGGTGACTCCAGCATCCTGAGCTCTGTCCTGGGAGCTGCTGTGTTTGGGCACTGGGGGAGCTGTTGGTCCACTTGGGGACTGAACAGGTGGGATTTCTCCGGAAACCCCGGGCAATCCAAGAATAACTCTAAAACCCTAACATTTGTTAAGCATTACAGTATCCAAGTGCTTAGTGAGCACTTTACATGTGTTCTCTTTATTAGCCTTCAAGCTCCTGTTTTATAGATGAGAAAATGAGGCAACAGAGAGGTTTAGCAATTTCACCGAGGTCACACAGCTAAGATGTGACTTAGCCCATTTTGCTCCAGTTTTACCTCTTAACCATCACACACCGGGACTGACCAAGTTTTACCTCTTAACCATCACACACCGGGACTGACCAGTTCTGCTGAGGGCTCCTTGTGATGTTCCGGAAAGGTCTCTGGTCTTAGATCTGCCGCTAATGCCACCTGGGTGGTCTCTGGCAATCCCTGCACACCTGCATGTCTTCTCCTCAGTGACCTCGGGTTGGAGGAGTGACTCTCAGAGATCTCCGATCGCCTCTTCCTGAGGCTCCCGGTGCCAGGCCTCTGAGGCATGGCGAGGAGGAAGCCCTATGATGTCATTTCCAGCACCTGCCGGCATCTAACGGAGCAGCTCGAGGGCCCCCGGGTCTGGCCAGCTGGCCCTATGGTTTGGCAGCTCGTCCCTTCCTGGTGATAACAGTGATTCCTTTTCAGGAAGGTAGGAGTTCTCCCCACCCCGAGCCAGGCTGGGTTCCAAGGATGCGGGCTTCCCGTCATGTCCGCAGAAGGGTGTGGGGAAAGGGTTGCTGGTGAGTGACGTAATGTGTTTCCTTCCTCTGGATGAAACACACGTGGTTGACTGCCGCCTCATGCGTGTGAGAGAGAAACCAGCCACGTGGGCATCGAACGTTGGGAGCCCAGAGTGAGCCACAGACTTCTGTGTGCCATCTTGTTTCCATTTCCCATGAGACCCAGGTGGATGGCAAGTGAGGGTGAGGGTGAGGGTGAGGAGAGGGGAGTGGGTTCATCTACAGGCTGAACACAGGGCAGTAAAGACAAGAAAGAGGTCGCCTGAGCTCCTGTAGACACTCTTGGGGAGCTGGTTTTAAGCCTCCAGCAGGCTGGCTCCTGGTGTATCCCCACAGGTCCGCAGTGACTTTAGTTACCTCATTAGGGCCAAGTTTACTTAACGTGTGTGTAATAGATTTTAGAGCCAGCGAAGCACTAGCGTGCCAAGATCCCCGTTCCCCAGCCGCTGCCTCTGACCTCCATAGCTCAGATCCCTGGCGCCCTGGGTCAGCGTTCACCGGGCCAGGAGGAAAGAGGCCAGCGGAGTGCTTCGGCTCACGTGGGTGAGTCGACACCGAGCACCCCAGTCACTGTGGACAGGCAGGTGTCTCTGTTCGTGCCTTTGTCGGCAGCACCAGGGTGGTTAACGCCTGGCATTCTTGTGTGGTGACTGGAGAGCTGGCCGGGTCCGTGTGACACTTCCAGTGGGGATATGGAGGCAAGAGAAAGCAGGTGACTTAGCCAAGGTCACATACCACATTTGCCAGCGAGAAAACAAATGAAAGGCTGGCTCTCTGTTCAATTACTCCCCGCCCCCTGCTATGCCTTAAAGCCCGAAAAATCATTGGGTCTGCTCCTACCCAGGCATTAGGGATGAGCTCGTTAAATGTTTGACCAAGTAGAGCAAGCTCATTTTTAAGTTGATAATTTTGTGGCTTTCGAATGTTGGTATAAATATCCAAATGGTCCTTGACAGGAAAAAATTCCCCACCCCTGCTTTAAAATGCTTTTTATATTTATCTTTTATTGATTTTTTTTACAGAGAGGAAGGGAGAGGGATAGAGAGTTAGAAACATCAATGAGAGAGAGACATCGATCAGCTACCTCTTGCACGCCCCCTACTGGGGATGTGCTTGCAACCAGGGTACATGCCCTTGACTGGAATAGAACCTGGGACCTTTCAGTCCCTAGGCCAACGCTCTATCCACTGAGCCAAACCAGTTTCGCCCCCCCCCCCCCTGCTTTAAAGTATGGCATCATACTACTGATGAGGTATATGCTGACTTGCAGTTGAAAGTCTATGAACTTATAAAAAATTTAAAGCTATATATCTATGCAAAAATTTAAAGAAAAAAAAACTTATTTCATTATTGCATAGAGGAAACTAAGTGTAATAAAAAGTCAATACAAGGTCAAGGGCAATATTACATAAATGGGTATGACAGACAACCGCAAACCAAGTGCCAAACATGGGGAAATGCAGCCTAGGCAGGTTTGGATGGAGCTTATGTTGAGCTTGGTACTGGGGACGTTTTGAATAATACATGTCCAATTTCAGCCCCAGGCCACCTCTTTTCATGTAACAAATGCAGGTCCCTCGATGCTCATTTACATCAAACTTCTATGTGTATGACTGGGATTGGAATTCACAAAAGGTGGTCATTACCTAAAGACAGCTTTAGTAAATATTTTTGTAAAGCAAAGATTCCTTTTACAAAGCCTCCAGTTTTGTTTTTTTCTCTGAAGCCCCTGTTTAGCAAGTTTAGACTTTGAAACTAACTTCTGTTACCCAGAATTTTCATAACCAGAAACTTCTTCCGTGAGAAAGAGCATCTTAGCACAACACATGTGCTACAATAAAGAGTGTCCTGTTTGACATCCATTCTCTAACCTGTGATAAGGACTCTTGTCTAAAGTTTTAATACTTAAAGGGCACGTTCGAGAGCTAACTCACTCTAGTAAACTGATAGTTTTACTACTCAAATCCAGATATTCTAGAAGAGTTGTGTTGGAGTTGAGACAACTCTTGGTAACTCGGCACTTGAAGCCGGATTTTCTATTCCGTACTGTGAGCGACAGTGGCCATTTGTGCTGAACCCAGATTAGGATGTGCGTTTGAGTGACTGGAATCAGGACGTCTCCCCACTGTCCTCCTACATCTGGGTTGGGACTCTGGGTCTCGGTTTCAAATCTGTGGATGTGCTCCTGTGATATTCAAGACAAAAACATTTTATCATAAAAATACTGGCCTTACTTTCAGATCCTCCTGAGACCTGCTTTTTCTTTCTAGTTCCTCCGTCACATCCCCACTCCCAGTAGCTTAGCTTCTTTCGATTGTGCCCTTACTATGCAGGGTGTGTTGGTTTTCCACAACCCGGCAATTCTCTGCCATCAGCCGGGTGTGCTCTACAATTTGACTCCATTCTGATACTACCTACCTGGAGACAGCGGCAGGTCCCACAGGTTAACAGTCTTACAAGATTGCCCCCTTTCCCCCACTTCAGGTGCCACTGGCAAGTCCAGGGTGCATCCCTTGTGCTTCTAACTGGCTGTAGATTGGAGATCCTAATGACACCTCCCTCAGGTTCAATTACAGGGGTACCTCGAGATGCGAGTGCCCTAACATACGAGCAACATTTGAGTTAGGAGTAATTGCTCGGATCGGCCGGCTGCACACGACCCACCAGTTTACTGAGACTCGAGCATCTCATAGTTTCCCATGCCTCAAGGTTACGGAACGAATTAAACTCGTATCTCGAAGTACCACTGTAATTTGCTAGGATGGCCCCCAGGACTCAGAAACATTTTTTACTCACCAGATTACTAGTCTGTTATAAAATATGTAACTCGGGAACAGCCAGGTGAAAGAGCTTTATAGGACAAAATGTGGGGAAGGACATCAGACATGCCAATTCACCTCGTACCTTCCCTGGACACTCTCTGAACCCCCATCCTTTTGGGTTGTATGGAGACTTCATCCCATAGGCCTGAGTGGTTAAATCATTGGCCACTGGTGAGTGAATTCAATCTCCAGTCCCTCTCTTCTCTCCAGTTGGGACTGAAAGTTCCAACCCTGCCATCACACGGTCGGTTCCCCTGGCAACCAGCTGCAGCATCCTTAGGTGCTTTCCAGAAGTCATCTTATGAACATAAACCCTGGTGGGAAGGGGTATGAATATCATGACACCTTTATAGTTCTTATAGATTTCAAGGGTTTTAGAAGCTCAGTGCCAGGGACAAAGATAAATGTTTTACTATAAATGGCATTATTAGTCCTTTATATAACAGAATGTTTAATCTGGAGCCTACATTCTCCCCCACATCTGCCAAATTTGTAACAAAACAATATTTTTCCATGTGACCTGTGGAAGCAGATAGCTTTGTGACCTGTGCAAAGAATTTTGAACTTGAAGAGCACAGATCATGGCCTTCTCCACAGAGGGCTTCCTCAAAGCATGGTGGCTGGGTTCTGAAAGTGCTGTCCCAAGAAACAGGAAGGAGAGGCTGCCAGTTCCTTACAGGCTTGTCCTGGCTCCGTGTCATGTCCGTATACTGAGTCCAGATTCTGTGTGTTCACCACATTGGAGGGAAGGATGGAGACCCCGCTTCCGGTGGGAGAGGTGTCGGCTATTTTAGGGCCATAAGAACTAGCGTCACAGAAAGGGAGTATCGTTCCTTCTCACGGAGACTGACATTTTATTTTCTACTTGCGATCTTTTGTGGAGCGGTGGAAACTGTCTAGAACTCCATTCGTATCATGGGAACTCAGTCATAGTAAATGCTTTGTATGATGTCACTTCTATATTTTAATTGTTTGACAGGTGGCTTCCCCTTGTCATTTAACCAGTCACTCCCAGGGTTGGCTGAAATACACAAGTCTTGCCCTTGGCCTTCCTCCTGGGCATCTTCTCCCCTGCAGGGCATCCGC